>LBNU01021476.1:115886-152771 GCA_014162995.1 Artemisia annua | reverse complement strand
TCGTCTGGTTTATTCTCTTCCTTGAGTGCTTCCAGCTGAGCCTCAAGAATTTTCGCTGGAAGAGGGGAAACAATCGTCATCCCTAACGATCTGACTCTGAGTGGATTGATCCTCTCCTTTCGACTAAGTGCATCGGCAACAACATTTGCCTTGCCCGGGTGGTAACGAATCTTACAATCGTAATCGCTAAGCAACTCTAACCATTGGCGCTGTCTCATGTTCAGCTCCTTCTGATTCAAGATATGATGTAAGCTTTTGTGATCCGTGTACACCACACACTTAGTACCATAGAGATAGTGTCTCCATATGCGTAGTGCAAACACAACTGCGCCTAACTCCAAATCATGAGTTGTGTAATTCTTCTCATGAGTTTTCAGTTATCGAGATGCATACGCTATCACCTTTTCTCTCTGCATTAACACGGCTCCCAGACCTTTGTGTGAAGCTTCGAAATAAACGAAAAAATCCTCACTACCCTCAGGTAGGGCCAAAATAGGTGCACTGCACAACTTTTCTTTAAGGAGTTGAAAAGCTTCTTCTTCTTCATCTCTCCAGTCGTACTTCACATTCTTCTGAGTTAATGCAGTTAAAGGCTTAGCTATCTTGGAGAAACCTTCGATAATAGCCGGCGAGTCCTAAGAATTGGCGTACCTCTGTGGGTGTCGTAGGTTCCGCCCAATCTTTGATTGACTCAATCTTGGCTGGATCCACGTGAATACCCTGACTGTCAATCACGTGACCTAAGAACTGTACAGTAGTTATCCAAAACTCACACTTCGAGAATTTGGCATATAGCTCTTCCCTCTTTAATAACTCTAAGATTAGCTTGAGGTGTTCCTCGTGCTCTTTCTCATCCTTAGAGTATATCAAGATGTCATCAATGAACACAATAACGAACTTATCCAAGTATGACTTACACACTCTATTCATGAGGTCCATGAATACTGCGGGGTGCATTAGTTAAGCCGAATGGCATGACTTGGAATTCGTAATGGCCATATCGAGTCCTGAACGCCGTCTTCGGGATATCCTCTTCCCTGACTCGAAGTTGATGATAGCCTGATCTCAGATCAATCTTGGAGTAAACCGATGAACCCTGAAGTTGATCGTCGATTCTTGGGAGTGGGTATCGGTTCTTAATCGTTAGCTTATTCAGCTCCCGATAATCGATACACATCCTGAAGGATCCATCCTTCTTCTTACCGAACAGAACCGAAGCTCCCCAAGGCGAAGAACTCGGCCTAATAAAACCTTTTCCTGACAATTCAGCCAACTGCTCTGACAACTCTTGCATTTCCGTAGGTGCTAACCGATAGGGCGCTCGCACTATCGGCACGGCTCCTGGCACCAAATCAATTCGGAATTCAATTTGTCGAGCTGGCGGTAGTCCAGGTAAGTCTTCTGGAAAGACTTCCAGAAAATCCCTCACAATTGGCACATCTTCCAATCGCTTCTCTTTGGGACACTTCTCTTTCTTCTCAGAGACGTGAGCTAGAAAGAGGTAGCATCCTTTCTCGATGTACTTCTGCATCTTCGCACACGAGATGATATTCAACCTTGACGAACGCGCACGATCACTTCGATCTCCCTCAATGACGAGAATCTCATTTCCGTAAGGTACTCTGACGATCTTTTCATCACAGATGATGACGGCATGGTATCTCGATAACCAATCCATCCTTATGATGATGTCAAAACTACCTAACTCTACCGGCATGAGATCGATATTGAAAGGGTGATTTAGAAAGTTTAGAGTGCAGCCTCTTATAATGGTATCTACTATCTCTAGATTCCCATTAGCTAATTCTACGTCAAAGACGTTATCTAAGGTGGTCGGGGCAATACCATTCAAAGAGCTAAATGCAGTCGACACAAAACTTCTATCTGCTCCCGTATCAAACAAAATCAATGCATAGCGATTATTTAAAAGAAATGTACCTGTCACCACACTCGGGTCATTCTGAGCTTCCCTTCTTCCAACAGCATAAACTCTGGCGGCAGCTCCTCATCCATTGCCCTGGTTCTCATTGTTACCAGTTGTCATCTGGTTACTACCACCGTTCCCTTGATTTCTGGGCTTCATGCACTCATTTCGGTAGTGACCCTTCTCACCACAACCAAAGTAAGTGACTTCTGCCTTACGGTTGTTGGGTGGTGCGGCTTGAGCAGTAGCTAGGGATCTAGACCGACAGTTCCTGGCCCTATGCCCCACTCTCTGGCAATTATGGCACTTAACTGTGCACTCTCCCCTGTGATGTAGCTTTCAGCGGTCACAGAGAGGTGCGTTCCCTACGTACCCTCTCTTCTCAGTTGTACCAGCTACATATGCCTTTGCTACATTCTGCTTCTTGTTCTGAGAGTTACCACTGTTACCCTTAACATGGTTTTCCCACTTTCTCTTGTGGTCGGCACTCTTTTCTGGAGCATCTTCCAATAGTTGGTCCATCAGCTTGTTGGCCGTCTCCATGGTCTCATGAAGATCCTTAGCTTTTGAAGTTGTCACACTTCCCTTAATCGATTGAGGCAATCCTCCCACATACCTCTCAAGCAATTTGGTTTCAGTCTGGACCATCTCTGGGCACAACAATAGTAGCTCTTGAAACCTCTGGTTATAAGCAACCATGTAGTTATTCTGTACCTTCACATTCCATAATTCAACTTCCAACTTCATCACTTCATTACGTGGGCAGTACTTCCTGAGTACCATTTCCTTGAAATTTTCCCACGACATAGCATAAGCAACCTCAATACCAGCTGACTTCTTGTAGTTGTTCCACCAAGTTAAAGCAGCATCCTTGAGAATGAATGATGCATACTTAACTCGATCCTCATCACTACAACCACTGATGTGAAACACAGTCTCTAGTTTCTCAATCCATCTTAACAACCCAATGGCTCCCTCTGTTCCTCTGAATCCTCCATCCATAACCTTCTTGAATTCGTTGTAGGAACAGCCACGGTTGTTGGTAGGTGGTCTTGAAGTTCCAGTATTGGCAGTTGAATTGTTCGTAGCAGCGAGTGCAGTGGTTACACGTTCACTGACTAGCTGATCCAGTGTGGCATGGTTCACTGCTGGTGGATCTGTCGCGGTCCGGGGTGGGATTGCATCCTCAGCATTTCTCCCTCGTGTAGCCCTTGCCGGAGTAGCATTTTCCGTAGTTCTGCCACGCACAACTCTCACTGGAGTAGGTGGGTCAGCAGTTCGTCCTCGAGTAGCTCTAGTTGACTTTCGTGTGCGTGCCATTTATCTGCATCACAAAAGATGGCGATAAATGAGATCTTGTGCATGGAAAAAGGATGTCACATGAATATACAATATCATAGACAAGATGCAAGGATAAAGTCAACAAATAGAGGAAACGAACAATCGAATAGATAAACCAAGCTTGTTATATTTATAAATCAAATCTGAAGTTCACAAAATTACAAGCTAGTCTAGAATGTCGTCACTAACTGATGACTCATCAGTTTAGTGGAAAGTACAAGATCCTACGAATCTAGACTAAGAGCGATCACGCTCGGCGTGCATCCGATCAAAAGCTGCTGTCATCCCTCCAATGGCAGCCTCCAAATGAGTCACACGAAGTCTGAGCTCCTCGTTCTCTGCCATCACTGCTCCAATCATGTACTCAGCAGTCTCAATCCTCTGCCACTGAGCACGCTCAGAACCTCGAGCTCTACCAGGCATCCTATAAGTCTGGTGATGACCACTCCTCAAGTCCCTCACCTGAGCTCCCAACACTCCGAGCTCTCTACCATGCATCCTCTCAAAAGCCTCAAATCTAGCCTGGAGTCCAACTCTCTCCCTACGATCACCATACAACTCCTCAAACAATACACAAGCAGCCCTGTCAATCGTACCAACACGCCTCTCTATCCTCTGCAGGCGGTCAGACTGCTCCAACCTCTGAATCTGATCAGAATGAACCTCCAACAATAAATCCTGATTAGCTAACTGCACATGTATCTCCTGTATGGCAGTCAGCTCCTCACCCATATCTGGTGAATCTGGATGTAGGGATACTGCCTGTGAGGACGGTGGGGAAGGTATCGGTGAAGTAGGTGGCACGAATGGAGGTGTGGACGGAGTATACTCTGGACTGGCAGCCTGAACTGTAACACATGGAATGTCTACCCACTGAGCAACCCCTGAACTCTGTACCTGAGCATCCCTGGAGCTCTGTCCGATCTCAAATACACCCTGAACATCCTCCATAACACCCTTGCCATTAGCTGGCACATCTCTCCCTAACTCACCATCAATCTGCATATCACCAGCAGTAGGCTCAACCGGTGCTGTCTCAACCTGAACCTGTACCGAATCAACTGCTGGATCCTCCATTGGATCCTCCATCGGATCCTCATCCTCATCAGAATAGGATGATACAGATCTCCGTAATCGCTGACGTGGCGGAGAACAATCTGGAGATGAAACCGGTGAATCAACTGGAGTAGAGGTATCCGTATAACCATAACGAGACCTCAGATGTGGTGATATCAAAGATGAAAGTCTGATAGTCTGATCACTCGGACGTACTGACATGCGAGCTGTACGCTGAATGGTAGAAGTCTCAGCAGCTGAAGTACTCTGATCATGCTGTGAGAGTGAGTAGTGAGCAGGAGATGAACGATGAGCTGAAGCAAAGCGAGGTAAAAATGGTGAAACTGATGCTGGAGCTGTGTGTGTGGACTGAGTAGCAGCACTGATAACTTCCATAAGCGGGTTATCCGCAAATGAAACTGGCTGACGGGAAGGAGATGAGTGTCCAACGGATAGTATAGGCTCCACAACATCGAACTGACGAGACATGGTCTGTGACAAATACGGTGCGGTATGTGTAAGTATAAAGAAAATACTTATATTATATATGTTAAGTAAATACTAACAGTACAGTATAACACTTAAACATATAAAGCAAAGCTCATATAAATCATGGCAAACGAAGTAGACAGGCATCTGGCGGTCATAAGAAGCGTTTTTATAAAAATGGTTATAGTTTAGGTTTTTAATTTACCTAGTTCTCTATAACCTAGGCTCTGATACCAATCTCCGTAGCACCCCAAACGCTTGTATGCTTCCGCGATCCTCTATTTTTGGGGGTGTTACATTTAATGTGTGTTAAGTGTGTGTGTTTGTCGGCGAAGAGAGAGAGATAGATATAAGAGAAGACCTAATTTATTAGTGTAGTGACTTTATATATATAGTATAATATTAACAGGTCACTAACAGGTCTTAACAGGTCTGACCTGTTAAGACACGAAAATTAACAGGTCTTAACAGGTCTGACCTGTTAAGACACGAAACCTGTTAAGGTCAAACACGAAACCTGTTAAGAACAGGTCGTGTCGTGTCGTGTTAACAGGTTTCGTGTCAAAATTGCCAGCCATATTAAAGATCTAGCTAAGTTCTGATCTAGTACCGGTGGATATTCCTAGCAAAAGACAGTTCTTTTATGTTTTTTTCTTTGTATATGTGTTTTGTAGTACTTTACTATTTTTAACTTATCATGCTTTTTAGATTTTGTTTTGCATTTTTTTAGTAGTTTTATACACTTTTGTTAATATGACAAGACAGTTTTTTATGATATTCTATTTTGTATAAACCATAAGTCGAAAACGAAATAAGCCATAAGCCGAAACAAACACCCTTTAAGTGTTTGTTTTGATAGTGATTCTACATAATTAATTTTAGTTATTTTATTAACACTCTTTTCAATTCTTTCGGGCTGTAGTGCAAGTCTATGATGATACGGTTTATACCATTAAACCTTCTAGCAAGGGTTCTAAAAGGCACATTATGGCGGCGCTAAGACGCTTCTAAGGTGCGAGACGTGACCTTTACGTTACACAATAGACCAAGGCGCCGACTCTAGGCATAGCGGCAGATGAGACGTGAAAAGACACGTTTAGGCGCGAGGCGTGACACCATTTTGAATTTAACTCTGATGAAAAAGGTTTTTTGAAAAATAAATGAAGAAGATTAAATGGAAAAATAGATTCTTAACTTAATTCCTTATGTATAACACTTCTAATAAACTCGATATATATGAAATATGATATAATATATAAATCTATAAATATTATCATAGTTTGTGCCGCTTTAAGTCACGCCTTAGAAAACGCTATGGCTTCGTCATGACTTCTAAGGCGTGAGGCTTAGCCATGCCTCCAACGTCACGCCTCATGCTATTTATAACATTGCTTCTAACTATTGAAGTAGTTGCACGAGTAATGAAAAATTACATCAATGATAGATACTTGAAATTAGCAAACGAAATTTAGGAACATAAACTCTAATTAAATGAAAAATGAAAAGTAGATGAAACTCAGTTTAGGAAAGAGACAGAGATACGCTTCCGTAAAACAGATTCATCCATTATTTTAAAGTACAACAATTGAAGCATTCGTACAACTGGAAATAACAAAGATGCCTGAAACTCCACATGTTTATTGTGTGTTGTTTGAGGCTACCTCTAATAAGGTCGGTTGAGTGAAGGTTGAAGAGGGTCGGAGGAGGTCGTCCTTGTTGTGGCTTATTCGGTCGGCGAAGGTCAGAAGGGAATTCGGTCGAGAGCTCAACCGAGACCACTTGTTGGTTTAACTCCCATGTGATGCCAAAAATATTTATTTTAATTAATTAAAAGGAATCTTTGTGGGGTATGTTTTTTAGCGTGGGACACCTTAATGTACAAGGTCGATTAACTAGGATTGCTAAGGGTTAAGTTGTTATTGGGGTATCCTAATCCCCTCATCTCTTTTGCTACAACTCAACAGTTATATTTATACCCCAAGATAGTAATCGATGTTTTGATGATATATTAATGGTTATGGTCCGAGTCTGAGTCACCGGCACAAAACATACTCTTCCAAAAGCCAATACAGTCGACCGGAGAAATTGGTTTTAAATATAATATATGTCTTTGCCTTATTAAATCGTTTTTTTTTTTTTTTTTTTTTTTTTTTTTTTTTTTTTATACAATAGCGAATTACCCTTTGAAATATGACATTACAATATAATGGCAGGTAGCCGGGCAACAAGTTGCGCCGCTACCCCGTTTTGAATAGCGAACCCTATTCTACTAAATACAAAGTTTGAAACCTTAAGGGACGAAGAAATGCTATTAACGACTTTCTGAACCCGATTCAGAAGTCGCACAGCTTCAGGAGCGAGAACACCAAAGGTATCAAAAGCAAACGGGACAAACACATGTTGATTCTCCAGGCATGCTTTTTCGTGTTTTGCCACTTTATTCGACTCTGCTTTGAGCGCCGCCTGCCCTGCAACAAAGCCAATGCCCTTGAGCCCGACAAGGGGGAGACCCCAGTTAAATCGATTAATTGTTTCATAGATTTTGAGTAATCAAATACGTCATAGCTAGAGAATCATACAAGCAAGTTTGGTGGATTAGCGAGATTGTGACATTTTAGGGGGTTCCAAAGTAAATCATGTCATAGCCAGAAAATTCTTCATATAGGTAATGAAAAAGAGTCTACCTAAGCTTGGGTTGAAGTGTTCATAAACTTTTTAATTCAATTAGGTAAATACACTATTCTCTTCTCCTAAAGTGTTGGTCCTATAAATGCCCATGCCTAACTATCAAACACGACACATTTAAATTCAATACCAACACATGTTATTCTAGTTTAATTTAGCACTGTTTAGAAGAAAGAAAGCGCATACTCAATCTTAGAATAAGAATTAAATGGATCTAGTGTTTTATAAGGAGAGAAGACTTATTAGGTGAAACTTAAAAGTAGGATTCGATTAAATATCTTTTATGATAAGCGCTTTACATAAATGGTCAATGAGCGACAATTGGACAAAAGAACCACTAAACAACTAGAAGTGTACGTATGTTCAAAAAAAAAAAAAAAAAACTAGAAGTGTACGTGTTCCAGCTATGATTAATGAAATTTATATATTCTAGACTAAAAATACAGTAATTTTCTTTAAGGATTATTAATACGTGCTTATCCAAATGTGAATAAAAAACAAGAAGCTGAGTTTAACTATAAAACTTATGGAATTAATCTTGATGTTGCTAACTGCAACATGCAATACAATATCAAGGATGAGTTTTATTTAGCAGACGTGCCATAAAGTGTTAAGCATTAAAGGTTTCCATGTTTATCAAAAGAAGATACACAAACAAACTATAGCTAGAATACATAAGTCAACAACCTTCATGAGATACAGTCGCATAGATCATGTATAGTTATCTATCTTGTGACCCGATAATGATTTAAAAACAATCCGCACAGATAGCTGAAATCTGCTGCGAAACATCATACATCGTAGGCCTCATTTCAGGATTAGCATTTAAACACTTTATTGCCAAGATAATAATGGAGGTGAGCATCTTCTGTATTTCTGGTAAAGGAAATGGAAGACGATGATCCACTAAATCTTTTAACTCCATCTTTTCATATGAAAGAGAGGTAATAATATCTCCTGGATGCTCTCCTTTCACCAATTCAATTGCAAGTACGCCGAAACTATACACATCACACTTTACAGTGACCTTTATTGAAAAAGTGAGTTCTGGAAAAAATAAAAAATTACAAAGAATGAGCTATTTGTCAAGTATACTGGTACATGGAAAAGAGTAAAATTTAAAATGCATTACCTGGAGCCATGTATCCAAATGTTCCTGCCACGGCAGTCTCATTGGCCGTGTTTGGATTCAGAATCCTGGCTGTGCCAAAGTCTGAAATGAAGGCCTCATACTCTGAATTGAGTAGAATATTTTTGCTTGATATATCTCGATGAACTATTGGGGGAGAACAATCATGGTGCATATACGATAAAGCATGAGCAATGTCTTTGATTATATCAACTCTCTTCATCCAGTCCAATGCTTGAGCCACTTCTTTTTTCAGTAGTTGATATAAATCACCTCCTTCTAAGTACTCATACACCAAAAATGAATTTTTTCCATGTGAACAGTATCCGTAGAGACTCACAATGTTCCGGTGCCTTATTGTAGTCAATGCCTTCACTTCGTTTAAGAAACTGTTACGGTCGATCATGTCTGAATCTGAATGAAGTTTCTTTACAGCAACAATCCTGTTTGATGGTAACTCAGCTTTGTACACACTTCCAAACCTTCCCTTTCCAATACAATATGCTTCATCGAACTCTCGTGTCACCTCTATGATTTCATCATATGTTTCCCTTCCTTGAAAAGACAATACGGAAAAGAAATCCATGTCATGATCCTCTTCCAGCTGCTCTATCGAGGACTGCTCCTTTTCTTGGCGAGAGAAGATGAATATTCCCATGAATATAATGAGAAGTAAAAATATTCCAAGAAGAAGAAGTATAGTAATAAGTACGTTTTTGAGGTGTTTTTCTTTTCTCAGATAGTTTTTGCACTGTGGGAAGCCGGTAATGTTACCACACAAACCTTTGTTCCCTTGTAAGGCATCAAACGAAGCATTCAAAAAGGCTTTGCTATTTGGAATGGGGCCTTCCAAGTCATTGTAGGATATATCAACGCTAGACAGTCCCCTCATTTGTTCCATAGACTTTGGAACATTGCCAGAAAGTTGATTGTGAGAAAGATTAAGCCTCTCCAAACTACTCATACTTGCAATTTCTGATGGTATATTTGAAGTTAATGAATTGTCACTCAGATCGAGAGATGACAAGTGAGACAATTGACCTAATTGAACTGGAATTTCATGATCTAATTCGTTGTTTGCCAAGTTCAAATAATTAAGATCTACGCAATTCCCCAAAGTATGTGGGATTGGGCCTTCAAAATTATTTAAAGATAGGTCCATGCCATAGAGTTCTGTAAGTGATCCTAGTTCTGGGGGTATGGCACCAGATAGTTGGTTACCGCTTAAAAATAGGCTCCTTAAACTGTTTAGCTTCTTAAATTCCTTTGGGATCTTTCCAACCAAATGATTAAAGGAAAGGTTAATCATTCCTAGTTTACTAGAATTACCAAGAGATGGAGGTAGGCTACCACTAATTCCATTTCCTCCAAATTGTATTGTGTCCAAACTTGCGCATTTACTCCAGTTATCAGAAAGCTCTCCATAAAACTTATTGTCACGGAGATCAATGAAACTAAGTTCGGGGTAGACACCAAACATTTCAGATATATCTCCAGTAAGCTGGTTGTTGTTAACCTGTACTCTTAATAGACTTGGGCAATTATACAAGCTTTTGGGAAGTTTACCTGTCAGTTTATTATCTCCTACAATCAGTGCCCGTATACTCCCACGTTTACATATTTCAGGTAAAGAACCAGAGAAATTATTGTGGGTAAGTACCAGGTCATATAACTCAAGATTTCCCAACTCTTTTGGAAGAGGACCCGAAAACGTGCTATTACTAAGATACAAATATTTTAGATTCCGCAGGTTACCGAATGACTTTGGAATGGAGCCAATGAGTGGATTATTACCTATTTCCAGAAAGACTACGGATATCAAGTTTCCCAACTCTTTAGGAATAGGACCAGAAAGATTACATGAGAAGAGAAACATTTCAGTAAGGAAGCGAAGAAGACCTAATGAGTTTGGAATCGAACCCGTTAACTTGTTATTGCTAAGACTTAATAGCTTAAGTGAACTTAAATTACCTAATTCAGGAGGAATTGGCCCATCTATTCTATTGTTAAACAGTTTCAGAGCTCTCAGCTTGCTAAGATTTCCTAGAGTGTGTGGAATAGGACCATTTAGATTATTGATCGACAAAATTAGCTCATTTAACATTGTGAGGTTTCCCAATTCATAAGGAATGGAACCACTAAGTTGATTAGAATCGAGATATAGTACACCAAGGTTGGTCAAGTTACCTAAACATAAAGGAATGGCACCACTGAAAGAATTAACACTCAAATCAAGATCATATAGAAACGTGAAATGGCATATGTCAAGTGGAATTGAACCGTTTAGCTGATTCGTATCTAAGTAAAGTGTTTCAAGATTTTCCAAGAGCCTGATTTCAAGGGGAATGATGCCGTAAAAATGATTAACATTAAAATCAAGAAGCACAAGTTTTGACAAGTTACCAATCGCAGGTGGGATGATACCGTAGAAGTTGTTTTCACTTAAGTCAAAATGAGTAAGGTTGGGGAATGATGAAAATGAGAAACTGTATAACGTGCCTGTTAAACTTGAAGATGAAAGGTTCAATCTAGTTATGGTTCCATCAGAATTGCAAGAAACCCCGTACCAATTGCATGGAGATATAGTTGGTATTGTTTGATTAGAAAAAGTCCATGAAGATAAAACAGAATTGTTGTTCTGGTGCTGTAGGCTAGCTTTCCAATCAAGAAGAGCAATTACTTCTTCAGATGAACAGTAAGCAACAATATGGGAAATGGAAATTAGAACAAGCACGATAGTTGATGATTGGACGAAAATTGTTTTCTTCATTGATAAAGTACTCATTCTTTGTGTTTAGATTACTATGAGAAAATTTTCAATATACCCCCAATTTATACAAATAAAACTAAAAAGTGGTGCACTAAACACTCCATTTGGTAACGAAAATGACAGATCTAGTGCCACTATTGGTACGATGCAGGCTAGAATATAGCGATCGAAAAAAAATCAACTCTATTAAAAGCACTCCATTTGTTTAAGAGAACTTTAAAAAGGGGACAAAATCTCAATGTGGGTCCAAAGATACGTACACTCTTAGGAATTAAACTGACGATGAGTAAACAAACCTTGTGCTGGCTAGTACAGTAGTACTGTAATAGATAAATGTGTAATAGGTTGCTAGTCCTAAAGTCCAAATATCAATCTACTAATAGGCTATAAGGCTCGATCCAAGTAAAGGCCCAAGATCCGACCCATCCAAACCCACGAGAACCTTTGTAAGAGGTGTATAAACCCTATCCTACACATGAGAGGGTGTGAGAGTTCATTTTTTGTTTAAGAATCACACCTTAGTATGTGTGTTTTCTTTTTGCTCTTCACCAACCTTTTTCTCCTTTTATCCTCACGTTCGTACCTCTCTTTCTAGATTCTAAGACTATTGATTTGTGTTATCTGATATATATGGATACCTACAATTAGCATCAGAATAGATATTGGGTTTGTTTGTTAGTTTAGTTTGTGTTTGGATAGGTTTTATAGTCGAAATACAAAATCGGACTTCACCGAAAAATTTCTTAGCTCAAATCTTGGTTTTAACGGTTAAAAATGATAAAAGGTTTGATTTTTATGTAAGTTTAGGTGTTGTCTTAGTAATCTATTGATGTTTTAAGACTAGTTTTATCCGATTATTTTGACTAACACATGGGTAAAGTATAACCCTCGATGTAATCTAGTAAACAGGTAAGACCAGGTCGTCTTAAGGGATTCGTGTAAACTCAGTTAGCAAGTGCTTACAGATAAGTCCAAAGATTGTCACTATCAATAGACTTAGCAAAATAGTTGATTTTAGATTTGTAACAATATTGATTAAAGTTATGCTTGTTTAGGCTGAGAAACATGAAAGTAAATACATATAAAGATAGAATTGCAATCACAAACAAAGTATATAAAGATAGAATTGCAATCGCAAACAAAGTATATAAGCTAGAGATGACTGGTGATCACTCAAACATATAACTATCCAATATATCAAGAAGTTCTTTCGGCTTATAATTCTCAACATAACAAATGCAATAAGATAGGTTTGTGAATGATGCATAAACATGACACTTTCCTAGTCAAGTTCGTTAGACAAACAACTAGAAATCAATCCAAGTAATAGAGCTAGGGTCGATAAAGGTTTTATTAGCCAATTTCTACAAAGCTAACACCAAGTTGCCATAGACAAACAACTAGAAATCAATCCAAGTAATAGAGCTTTTCGACCCAATTCTATCACAAAGATAAATCAAACCATTAACAATGGTCTTAACATAACAATATCAAGTGAACGATTCATAGCATCATTAGCAAGCATCCAAATAACATGTCAACAATCATATTCCAAAATCACCCAAACAAACATAATACGACTACTCCATAATTGCAGTAACAAAACTCATAACAAACAAGATGAATAATTCAATAAACTTCATAATAGAAATGTTATAAAGGTTTGTACCAATGATTACAGGTGAATGATTGAAACTAGTTTTCACAAACAAAAACTCCAACTGTATCCTTGCTTCCTAGACTTTATCAAAACACTAAAGAGCTTGGAATACTCCTGTAACCTGTGGCTTAGGTATGGTGAACTTGGTGCGAGTTCACCAATATCCGCTTTGATTATAATTTTGGTATAATAGTGTGTAGCTCTTGTTTCCCTAGCCCTAAGGTCCTTTTTATAGTGCCAAGGGTCATGTTCTATCTCCCATAAAACGATAATAGAGGCAATGATCGGCCTTTCCATAAATGCAATCATTATTTAAGTAATTGTCTTGTAACTGACAGGGTATAATCCATAACATTTGGAGAGGGAAGAGCATTCTCCGCATATAAATTAGATGGGACGATAGTAGGATAGGGGAAGTAGATAACAACCCAATGGAAAATAACCTAAGTTACTTATAAAAATAGCAGTTATGGGAAGAGACGTAATCGGGTAGTCTCTCGAGTGTCAACATCAAGGTCTATGGAATCTACGATCTTAAGAAAGTCCTTGAGGTGTTGATTTGGATCTTCGGAACGAAGTCCATGGAATGCACATCCGCTTTGCACCAACCGGATGGTGTCAGATCGCAAGGGAGACACATTGGCTCCTTGGGTGAGCTCAATGGTGTTTCGATAGCCTTGGTGGCTAGGACGGGAGTATTCTCCTAAAGTGCGGGCTCTAGGAGGTGGGTTTGGTTGGGGTATGTTTTGTTGTGGTGGGTTGTTGGGATCAAGGATATTACCACCTTCCATTATGTCGGATGGTAATGGTTATGAACAAAGACACGAAGAAAAAGATAGACTAAAGAAAACCTAGAGAAATAAAAATACAAATCTCACTAGAAAAAATTCTAATGAGTAGACCTAAGTAAAAATAAAATTTTCAACCTAAACAATAACTATTCCCCGGCAGCGGCGCCAAAAACTTGATGCGTGGTTTTGCAACCTTGCAATAGGTTTTACCTCTCAAGATCTTGAGAAGCTTGCAATCCCGACCAGGCAGTGTACCTGACCGATGTAGTATAGTGAAGTGGCAAGTACCGGGGGATTCATCGTTCTCTCGGGGAATAGTGTCGTTAGGATTGAAAAGCTACTCTAATTAGGTCTAAGGGTTGAGGGATGATTCTTTTTGTATTTTTATATTTTATGAAAGCAAGTAAAAATCTCGGGTTTTGGAAGAGTGGGCGGAATTAGTTGCTAGTCAACTAACCTAAATAACTACTTTTGCAAATAAAATAAAATAACAAGAAAAAGTAAATGGTTGTGAAACTTATATGAGAGAAATATGTGTTTACATAGATTTCCTTACTCCCTAGCTATCTTTTATATGTTAATTGGTTTGTTGTAATTGTGTGGATGACGGGTTGTATTCCTTTAAACCATTCGTAGGGCCGTGTACGATCTTCCCTAACTCTATAAGCTCCTACTTCACTCCTATGTCGAGCCGACTAAAAGCTCCTAACATGGGATCATTATAATTCGCTCATGCATTAAATACAACCAAATAATCGTAGTACACATCCGATTCATGTTTCTTAAGACGTTCAAGCAAGTTACCGTATAGGAGGTTAGCCAGTTTTCTTAAGCCTAACATCGACTTCACCCACCCACAATAATCACAAACAAACCAACAACATATAATCAATAGCTAGGTTTCATTAGATCCAAGTAAACACAATAAAGACCTAGCCTAGCATGTTAATTGAAAGACAAGCATAAGATATAATCACACAATACATAGACATATTGAATGATTTGGAAAGGACTTATCTTCAATTAAGCATCCAAGTTTCAAGGGTGGAAAACCCTCAAAAATACAGTAGAAAAACGAGCTAGGGTTTCTTCCCAAAAGTTGCACACTAATGAATGAAAATTAGACGAATATATATAGAATTTACAATCTGACGGCGTCACCTTATAGGGCGTGACGCCGTCACCTCGCCGCCAAAACACTATTCGGATTGCTCAGATCCACTCTTGACGCCGTCCCCTTCTAATCTTCTCTGGGCCGTCTCCCTTTGTGACAAAACATGACGACCTACATCTTGTAACACGTGACGCCGTCACGTGTTAAATTTCCAAAATCTTTCTGGGGCGTCTAGTGCAAAAATAATCCACCTTGTTGTCAAAGAGTGACGCCGTCACCTGGTAGAGCGTGACGCCGTCAGGTACATTTTTCAGCATATTTTGAGACTTTGTCGTTTTCATCACTTTTATGCTCCAAAAACGTCCAAAATGCTTTCTTTTTCAGAATTCCTCTCCAAAGTACCTAAAATGACAAAAGGAACGATTTAAGGCAATATTTGATCAAATAATTACGGATTAGGGATTAAATGACCCCCTAAAAGTGTAACACTTTTCGCCTCATCATTTTCTATAACTGAGGCTCTGATACCAATCTATAACATCCCCATTTTCACAGACCGCAGCGGATGTTAGGTCTGGGGTATTACTTCATGGTATAATAGTCACAGTAATAGAAAACGACTCGAAAAGATACGTTTTTAGGAAATGAGTTATCATTTATTTAAATATCAGAGTTTTTATAGTAAAAGTTATACTTTTACTAAAGGAGAGGTCCCAAAGTCTATGTGAAATGTTATGTTTGAATGATAACTAGTTCGAAAGACTTCCAAGTCCAGTGCCACTCCATGCCATAAGATGTTTAGTTATGTAAGATACATGCTTAAAGAGTCAACCCAAAGGTTGAGTGATATTCATAGGTTTTAGTTAAAAATAGTGTGAATATGAGTTTAGTAGGTAGAAACCGTATTTAAACAGTTTGTGTCAGTATTGTATGATCAGTACAATACTGAGGAGAGAGGGTTATTGCACTAAGCTCATGAACCGCACGTTAACAGGTCCAGATCATGGGGTCTGTAGACCAAACCATGATGGGACAGAAAGGATAACTTGCCAAAGTTAATCCTTTAGAAAGTTTTCAAATATAATACCTATTGGTACCCCGATACAGGCAAACCAACGGGATTTGTCAAACTCCAATAGATCTATCAATTATATTCGTGTTCACTCGCGCCAGTGATTAAGTTCATGAATTTAGTTATGTAGTGGTGGCATATAGTAACACTCGTGCAATAACCAAAGAAAAAGACTTGTATTTGGTTTAAAGAGAAAAGAAAGCATGTATCCCCCTCATAGGTTTTTTAAAGCATTTAGAAAGTGTGAGGCTATGAATTCACCTGGGCTTAGGGAAATCTGATTGATGTAAAAGTGACTCGGAGACTGTTAGGAATACGTTTTTTAAATATAGAAGACTCGGTCACCCCGAGTATTGTTTAGCATTATGTAGCTCGTAGTATTTATCTTATTAGTTAGTAATTAGTATAGTTTAAGTAACACCGTGGAGGACGGACGGGTCTTTACCCACTGTACACCCGATCCATAGCCTAGTAGAGGCGTTTTATATCTTGTAACTATATATACCCCTCACCATGCAATGGTGAGGGTTGGACCTTTCATACTTTCAATCTAATATTCACTAGTTTCTCTCACTAAAAGGCTCCCACTTCTCTCTACTCTCTCTCTCTCTCTCTAAACCAACGAAACAAAACCACCAAGTTATGATGTTTGTGACTTAATGGTTATCTTACAATTGGTATCAGATCCATGGTTTCATCTTAGGGCCTTGGATTCACGGATTTTTGGTTGGTTTTTGTGATTTTAGTTGGTTAGAATAGTTTCTTAGGTAAACATCTTGGTTTGGTCTAGCTCATGTTATTTGAAGTGTTTTGGATGTACTTTCGTGATTAGTGGTGTTATAGTTACATAGTTCTTCAGTTGGATTGGTCATATCTTTCGTTAGTTTGGTGGTGTGAAGGAATTTAGGTTGGTTTCTACTTAGCGATTAGCTCCTCGGTGGTAGTTTCTTGGTAGCGATTATCTCAGCCTGAGTAGCGATTAAGTCTAGCGATTAGTGTAGTTTGCTATTTTTGGACAATTGGACAAATCGCTAGATAGCGACTGGGACTTTTGTGAGTAGCGATTAGTACGCAGTGTCTTCTAGTGGATAGCGATTACCTAAATTCAGCGGTTAGCTTTTTAGAGATTTGCTGAGTTTAGCGTTTATCTCATTCAGAGATTTGCTCTCTGCAGCGATTAGTTCCTGACTAGCGTTTACCTAAATCTAGCGATTAGCTTTTTAGCGATTGGCTGTATTTAGCGATTACTTCATCAGCGATTAGCTTCTTAGCGATTGGTTGGTTGTAGCGATTACCTTTTCAGCGATTAGTTCTTTTTAGCGATTATCTCTGGGGTAGCGATTATCCTTCCTCTTCAGCCATTAGTTCTTGATTTGTGGAGGTGTTTAGCGATTAACTCAGCTTGAGATTTTCTTTGATTTGTTAACTAATTGTGTTTTGTGAATCGTTGTAACTTAAGTCGTTTCGATTAATCTGAGTGTGATTTGACGTTGTGAGTTAATTCTTACGGCTTGACTTATTACAATCAGATATATTGTTACTTGACTTGTCGCAACTTGACACTTTGCACAAATTGTGACTTATCTAAGTTCTCATTCTAAGTCCATTTCGCAAATTACGTCTTTCGGTTTCTTCTGTTGACTTTAGTAAAATCCCGAGAAAGAATCGGTTTCTCGGTTTAAGTCATAGAATTGTAAAATCCCGTACACATTCACATCATGTCAACTAACTCAGATGTTGTCATCTCTGAGATTCTCAAACTGTACGAAGTGATCAATGAAAAGATGATTTCGAACCCTTCACAACAAATGAACATGACTGAGCCTGATATTGCTAGAATGGAATTTGAGTACTCTATTTCGCAAGAAAGTGAACTTCAACAGCCACAACAAGTGATTCACAATGCAAACGAAAGCTACACAGAATGTTTTCGACAACTTCACTCACACCTCTCGGTACTGTTAGAAGGAAATGGATTCAAGATGGGATTCGAACGTGCATTTGCAACACTCTTTGGTTAAGAGGTTCAGAATTTCATAGACACAATGATTCTTAACTTAGATCAACTACAACAACAACTTGAACATGGAGTGACCTCCAAAACTGGATCCATGGCTGCCCTTTTTGTGATCAACAAACAACTCCAAGTGTTCATTGATTCGAAATTCAATATGGACTATGACTACGACAGTCAGATGACAAAACAGTGTTTTGCTGATCACACAGGAATCGAGGTTGACATATAAAGAGTCACACTACTCCAACTCATGGGTAATGTTAAGGTGTACATCGAGGGAAGAGCACAACACAACCTCATGCATGATGACAAGGTGAAGACATGTCAGGTGCAGTCATGTGATGGCATTGGTGATTCGGGTAAACCATCGGATGTTGGGTCAGTTGTCACGATATGCAAAGGATCAGAGACTAATGAGCTTGACACTACCAGCAATTCAGTACTCTTATTACACATGACATGGATGCAGATCTCAGTCCAGTAATAGAACAGGTGTCATGTGCTGAGGTACCCCTAACTGAACATCATAATATGCTTTCTGATTAACGACTACATACTAATCAAGTCATGCCCACTTATGACACATATTTGTTGGAAAAGTCTGATAGCAATACCATGTCTGATTCAACAAATATGAATCATAAAGGGGAAGAAAATGATCAGGATGCTGTACGTGAAGATGAGTCAAATTTTTGGTTTACGGCTGAGTCTCTTAAATCAAATGATGTGGTTGATAAAGAAGTTTTTGATGAACTTTCAAACAAATTTTTACAACTTAAAAAACATTGTATTTCACTTGAAATTGCAATGCAATAAAATGAAGAAAGTTTTCAAACTAACCAACCAAGTAAATATCCGGAACTTCCTGATTTCCGTGAATTTTTTATGATTAATGATTTGAAAGCCCAGATAGAAGCCAAAAACTTGACAATCAGCAATCTGAAAAAACGTATTACTGAGCTGTGTGATGAAATGAATGCAAAGCATAAAAGTAATGCCACAACAACTAGAAACACTAAATTGGAACAAAAAGTGGCTGAATTACGTTTGGAAAATGAGTCTTTGAAAAAGAATTGCGAAACTCTTGACGAGTCAATCAAAAAACCAAGAACTAAGACAATAGAACAAACAACCTTTTTGATTGCCAAAAATGATGAATTCAAAGCTCAACTTCAGAAAATGGGCTTCACAGTCACATCATTAAAAAATGAGCCAAGAAAAACCACTGGAAATAGTGTGACCTTTAAGCTTGCAAAACCATCAATCTTGGGAAAACCGGTGCTTCAACCTGATAGAAAACAATCAGCGGTTAGACAACCGAATGCCTTTAAGTCTGAACGTCCAAAATCATCAAAAACTCGGTTTGACTCCCAAGTTGATGAGAAACATGTTTTGATCAAACCAGTCTCTTCTCAATATAATCCTAATGATAAGTTTGTCAAAACTCACTTTAAGTCTCATGCTCATAAGCCAGATGGTAGATATGTCATCACATATAATGGTAACTCCCAATCTACTGAGGTCAGAAAT
Source organism: Artemisia annua (assembly GCA_014162995.1). Taxonomy (NCBI): domain Eukaryota; kingdom Viridiplantae; phylum Streptophyta; class Magnoliopsida; order Asterales; family Asteraceae; genus Artemisia; species Artemisia annua. The sequence continues at coordinate 133,193 of LBNU01021476.1, read as the reverse complement.
AAATGCAAAATAGCTGTGCCCTGTAAACATAGACAAAGGAGAGTTAGAAACAATGCCTTTCACCATAAGAATGACACAGTACATAAGAAACCTTATATGAGTAGATCCTTTCTTAAGTAGGTACCAACGGGGAGAATGTTCATGATGAATGGTCTCAAATGGTCTTATGATTGTATGCCTATATCTAAAGACAAGGAATTCCCCAATAACATTAATGATCGCTCCATGAATCCACGTAAATGGGCATCTACCAGTCACAAAAGTGCAGGTCACTATCAGCAATGTGCTAACTCTTCAGCTGGCCATGTCACTAAGAGAGCCCAAATATGGCGACCGAAGGCACTTGAAATCTCCTAAATTAGGAGATTAGATCTTCCTCTGATGTGGTCTATCCAGGACTCCTGATTATCTCTAATCAGGAATCAGGTTTTTAACGGTGTTTATTCTTCCCCTATCCTTGAGCATATAGTTTACAATACTAAGTAAAATAAATAAACTTTTTGTTTCTTCTTTCTTTTGTATAAGGTATAACCACTTATGTACCATCATAGGCATGTTTTTTTTCTGGCATCGATAACGTTTATGGTCCTAGAAATGTCATTCAAAAATGGCACGGTTCTTTAAATGAAGTTCGAACAGAATAACAATACATATATTTATTTTGCCATTACTTCAAATGGTAACTTGTGCTTCATAACTCTGCTCATCACGGATTACTTTATATTCGGGTTCACTCTGGCACCATGTGTGATATGTTATGTGGTGTCAATCAATGATCTCAGATATATGATCTGGTCATTGCTTGAGGGGGAGAGGTTATCATTGTTGTGGGCTACGTTGTTGTTTTGTGTGTTGTAACATGTTTAAGTTTCCCTGATCCCTGCAAAAAGCTTTGGTGCCCCATAACAACTGATTTTGTGTGCTTCTGCCTTGTGATTGAGTATTTTGGGTTCGTTTTGTGCATTGTAACATGCTTAAGTTTCCCTGATCCCTGCAAAAAGCTTAGGTGCCTCATAACAACTGATTTTGTGTGTCTCTGCATTGTGATTGAGTAATTTGGGTTCGTTTTTATAATTTAGTGTTACATGGTGATATGTGGTGTTTATAAAATACAAGGTGTTATCTTGCCATTAGGTGATACTTGGTATTTAACTAGTACAAGGGCTAGATTTGAAAATTTGAAAAAGATACTTGGTGTTTAACTAGTACAAGGGCTAGTTCTGCTATTTCATGAAAGATGAGTATGCCCCTATAAGTACATAGCGATTATCTCCTTTGAGAACTTTACAAAACTAATTTCACTCATCTCACACTCTCGATCTAATCGCTACTCCTGCCTCCCATTCGTACATTATCATCCATTAAGAATCTCTAGGTTTGTGTGATTTTGTCTATCAAGGTTCAAATTCTATTACCTAGGATTAAGTCTAACGATATAATCTGTTAAGGATTTGGTATAGGTGTTGCACATCCTCGTATTTGCTACTGAATTGGTTAGTATGATGTCGCTTACTATATGTCGTTGTTGTTTTTCATGCGTACATACTTCCTGTCTTTATATGTTTGGGTATTCGGTTGTACACTAGACATTTTAGGAACTTGGATTGTATGTTCTTGATAGCGATTAAGTGTGGTTTGGGTTATGTGCTCTAGTTTGATATGACATTCTTGTTAGCGATTAAGTGTGAAATGATTGGATTGAAGGTTCTTGATAGCGATTAAGGGAGTTATGGTTTATGCTTTTGATGTTGTGGTGACTTAGTGTTCGGGAGTGTGTAGTTTATGCTTTTGATATTGATTGAGTTTTAATCTTAATTGTTTGTGATTGTGTTGGGATAGTGCTTGGTAGGTTGCGTATTTTTGTGACTGTGTGGCGATTATTATTTGTTCTTGATAGCGATTAGTATGGTTTCTTGATAGCGATTAGTGTGAGTTCTTGATAGCGTTTAGTTCAGGGCTTCTTGTTAGCGATTAAATCTGACTGCGTTTAAACCTGGTAGCGTTTAACTCTGTTAAGCATTTAACTTTGTTAGCGTTTAAATTTTTCAGTGATAAACTCGGGTAACATTTAACTCTGTTAAGCGATTAGTTCGAGTAGCGTTTAACTCAGCTAGCGTTTAACTCTGTTAGCATTTAGCTCGACTAGCGTTTAACTCAGTGAGCGTTTAACTCTGTCAGCGTTTAACTTAGTTAGCGTTTAACTCTGTTAGCGTTTAGCTCGTCTAGCGTTTAACTCAGTTAGCGTTTAACTCTGTTAGCAGTTAACCCTGTTAGCGATTAACCCTTTTTGCATTTAACTCCGTTAGCGTTTAACTCAACTAAGAGTTATCTATGGTAGCGTTTAATTCCAGTAGTGATTAACTGTGTTACTTGTTAGGGTTTAAGTCTGAGCCTTGCTAATGTATCCAATTTAGTGTATCATTTTCTTTCCCACTTTTGCTGTCTGTAATTTGCTTGATGTTATTGTTGGATCGTAGTTTTATTGTTGATTTATGGATTCGGGAGGTCGGGTAACATGGAAGAAGATGACCTCCATGGTTAGTGAGAGAAAGTAGAGAGAGAGAAGGAAAACTAGGTGTTTTATTGATAATGAAAGTGAAAGGGAAAATACACAAAGTCTCACCCTCCTAGTGAAGTCTAGGAGGGCTAATATAGCCTAACACATAACAACTATTAGAATATTACGTAGCAAGTCCTTGTGTTTTGGCTAAATAGGATAACTAATGTAATCCTGTAAATGTCGTTCCATTTACGTGTTAGGACCATAAACTTAGGTCCTAACAATCTTCCCCCAATGGGGCGACATAAGGGATTACTTACAACATTTCCTACAAGTACAAATACAAATAAAGAAAGGTTATCATCGGCTCTTCAAGTGCTGAGGATGACTGTAGTTGACGCTCTTTGTCTTCATCTTGTACCTCGGCTTGAGAACTTTTTCTTCACTTGTAGGCAAATGATGTAATATGCATGAAATGGATTAACTTCCCCCCAATTCATGCTGCATGTCTTTAGCGGCTTCTTCGTACACTTCTTTTTGGCGAAGTTTCTGAATCGGCTTCCCCCCAAACTGACAACCGTCTTCAGCAGATTCGAAACTTTGATGTAGTAAACAAGTCTTCTAACTTTTGAAGTTTTGAGTACGCAGCGGAATTTGTAGATGACACAGTAAACCACACCAAGCAAATCTGACTAGTCACTAATAACGGTTATGCTCAATACGGAAGCTCCGTTCGGGGGTAACATGCAAGAAATCAGCAAGATCTTCTCACGTATGTAGATGCTTTATACCAAACAAACCACGAAAGATGAAATATTACTTCTTCCCCCTGATTGTTGCGGTCTATCGGAATAATAATCACATGTGTTTACACGAATACTCGATAATATGACCGTGTATGAGGCATCATAATGCGGTTAAAACATCATATGTAGGTAACTTCACACAAAACAACCCGTGAAAGTTGAGACGATTACACCAAAGTAAGACGTTTGAACCACTGACCGTCTCATTTCTTCCCCCTATTTGCAAAAACTCGTGAAAGAAGAGGGTTTTTGCAAAGAAGTCAAGCAACCTCAAGCAACACCCTTTCTATCTTCCCCCACGATGTCTTCTTCGAAATCGGAAGCATACACACTATGTTAACGATGAGAATCGGAGGCAGCGTAACCCCATATGTCCAATTAACCAAACAGGTGTGAAGTACCATAATTAGCCCCATGAGAATCAACTGCTGATAAACATCTCTACTCTTTATACTTTTCTCAACCAACTCTTTACCGACCCCATTATCGTTCTGACGGCTTTTTGTAGTGACTACTGATGGAGAAAACCCAATATTATGAACTTGAGAGCGAAGTAAAAAAGCCCAAACTTGTGACTTAAACTTGCACTATTGTATGACTAAAAGCGGCGTAGAGAGTTCGTCCCCCATCGAATCCTTAAGTACTCTATACTCTAGCACCATCAAGAATTAGATGTACATCACCTCTTGAGTATCCACAACTTTGTGTGACACTGAGCACTACAACGTAACTCCTTAAAGTGATAGCTATACACGCAGACCCCCAAACATCATGTATAACTAGACAACTCAAGTCTTTGTCATTGTAAAGGTTAAAAGCTCAAACAAGGATCTCGAGGAATTATCGCCAGACCCGACATCTTCAAGATACTAAGTACACGCACCCGTGAAATTCCACTTCAATCTCAATTAAGTAATAAAGAATTATCGCCGTAGTCACATCTTGCGGTTAAATGCTCAATTCTAGCCTTTTGACGATTTAATTGAACTTGATAATGGTAAATCCCGATCTTGTTAAAAAATGTATCCCCGTGAAAAATGTTCTTTGACATTTCAAACCGTAAGTATACCCATTCTACAATAAAAACCAAACCTTAATTTTAACTAACAAAAAGTAGCTAAGAGAACCCATTTAAGTCCAAAAATTTGTTTGGCATTTCATTGTCCACAATAGTCCAATCCAACAAAAAATTTCGGCCCATATTTAGCTGTAATATTTTCGGCCCTTTAATTTCAAACCCATAACTTTTACCAATGTTTAGGGATATAAAACTATAGGTTATAACCTAATTAGTCTCACAAACCCTAAACACACATATACATCCGCCTACCTCTCTTGTGCAGTCAAAGTACTCACACATCAAAAAATCCGCCTACCACTCTACTCCTTCTCTCTTTTAACTAACAAATCAAGATCTCAACTTATCCATCACAAACCAAAACTCAGTCAATATGCAAACTCACTTCAATCTGTCTCCATCGAACACATAACAAATCCAAAACGCACCACACCAAATGACCTTTATTCTTCAATTAGACGTTTATCACGGATCAAGAACCCACGAAGTACAATGGTTTGACTTCAAGATCTTCATATAAGGTCTCCGGTAGGTTAAATTTGTTTTCGTTTTTGCATTCAATTCAACGAAACAAAGATTGGTTATAACATGTTTGTTAATAATCATTCTTTATTTTCGGATATAAAGAGAAGATTTGCTTAGAAAGGGTCGATGATGATTTCGTTTTTCTTGTGAATGATCTTTAAGATCGATTGACAGTTGTAGGTCACGGAAGCTGAAAAAACCAAAACGAAACTGAGATCCTTTTTGTCTAGAGTGTATGATCTATGATGATGCTATTTTCATGTGTTTGTTCTTCGAAAGCACTTTTGGAAAACACGAAAATAAATCTGAGGTCCTTTTATTTGTAGTATGTTCGAGACTAGGTAGAGGATTGGAGATGAGATTGATAGTTGTTGAATGTGGCGGGTTAGGTTAGATATGGATTTGGTTTTGTTGGTAGTGTTTCTGGTTTAGATCTCTTGTGTTTGGTATATGGTTTTTGGTCTTGGTCAATCTGCTTCACTTCATCTCCTTCTCTTTTTCATTTGGTTACTTTTTGAAAATTTTTTTTCGATAATTTGCAACTTATCGAGAAAAAAATTTCGAGATCTTTTATCGAGAACATGAGAGACTTATCGAGATCTTTTATCGAGAAAATGAGAGACAGTTTTCGAAATCTTTGGTTGTCGAGAAAAATTATTTCGACAGTTTAGGGTTAAGTTTTCTCGAAAAATAGTACTTATCGAGAATCTCTTGTACAAGAGATTCCGACCAGATTCCGGCGAATATTTTCCAGTTTCTGATGGTTTTTCCGATGAGTTTTCCGACCATTTGACCACATATTCGACCTTTTTGACCACTTTTAGATACTGAATATGACCATTTTATCAGACCCACCATTTTGACCACATAAGTCTTCACGGATTTGGTACAAAAGGTTATAAAAGATTATCACTTTCCGTTTTGCAAACAGATCTGTTACCAGATATATTGTTGCACCACAAAAGGACAGATAACAGTCATATGAATAGACCTTTTGACCATATTTGATACAGAAAACATTTAATAAACTGTAAAACCAAAGATACTAATGAAAAGTGAAGAGCATGGTAATAAACAGTTTAAAAAACAATACGGATTTAAAAAAGATCCGATTTTTTTGACAAGAAAAACTCCACAAAATCAACAAATATGTAACCTTGGCTCTGATGCCACTTGTTGGATCGTAGTTTTATTGTTGATTTATGGATTCGGGAGGTCAGGTAACATGGAAGAAGATGACCTCCATGGTTAGTGAGAGAAAGTAGAGAGAGAAGGGAAACTAAGTGTTTTATTGATAATGAAAGTGAAAGGGAAAATACACAAAGTCTCACCCTCCTAGTGAAGTCTAGGAGGGCTAATATAGCCTAACACATAACAACTATTGGAATATTACGTAACAAGTCCTTGTGTTTTGGCTAAATAGGATAACTAATGTAATCCCGTAAATGTCGTTCCATTTACGTGTTAGGACCATAAACTTAGGTCCTAACAGTTATGAATGCTGGGTCCATAGCTCTTGGGCATAAACATGTTATCTGACAAGTATATTTCCATTTGTCTCTTCTTGTGTGGAATCTTGGAATTTGAAGAGATAATGTCTGAATCAAATATTGAGGGTGCATCAGTACAACCACTTGCTCCACCTACCCGTACGGATGAAGAAATCTTTCCCTATGACAAATGGGTGGCAATTGGAAAAAGTAACTGCTACCTGAAGGCAGACAAGCCACAGAACCACCCAATATTCAGACTGGCTCTGGATCTACTGAAGCAGACTTCTTTCTTCAGAGCATTCACTGCATCTGCACCCATTCCATCCGTCTACATCCAACAGTTCTGGAACACTATGGGTTATGACAGAGCTTCTGGAACATATAGATGCCAACTTGATGAACAGTGGGTAAACATCACTAAAGAAACTCTTGGCAGTGCCCTACAGATCATGCCCATTGGTGATAATGTAGAATTTACCGCTCCACCCAATCCAGCTGCCCTCCTGAAATTCGTCAATGAACTGGGATATCCTACCAAAGTTACCACACTTTCCTCTGTCATCACTAACGACATGTACCAACCTTGGAGAGCCATCATTAGTCTCATCAATCTGTGTCTAACTGGCAAAACCTCTGGGTACGAGAGACTTCGAGCTCATTTGCTTCAAATTCTCTAGGGTATTGTTAATGGAAAAAATATTGACTTTGTTGAACGAATCTGGGAAGAGTTCTCTCACTCATACACCTTTGAAAAGTAGCAGGTGCATTACATACGCCAAAGGGCATATGTCGATACGCAAAGGTTCTGAAAGGACAAGTAAATGTTGTTTTCTCTTGATCCATTTCGTCGATTGGTATTTGGAAATATCCGGAGAATCCAACTAGAAAACAGAAATATTCATTTCCCGTTAGTCTTTCTAACATTTGGTCCATGAATGGGAGAGGAAAATGATCTTTTGCTGTAGCTTCGTTTAGTTTTCTGTAGTCAATACATACGCGCCAACCAGTGACATTCTAGTTGTGACAAGTTCGTCATTTTCATTAGTTACTACTGTTATACCACCTTTCTTGGTACAGAATGAATAGGAATTACCCATGGGCTATCTGCTATAGGGTAGATGATTCCTGAGTCAAGGAGTTTGACAACTTCCTTCTTGAGTATTTCTTTCATATTCGGATTGAGTCTTCTTTGCTTTTGAACTACTGGTTTCTTATCATCCATTAACTGAATTTTGTGTTTACAGAAGGATGAACAAATTCCAGGTATGTCACTAGTTTTCCAAGCAAAGGCTCTTTTGTGGTTTTTTAGAACTGAAATTAATTTTCCTTTTTTCTTTTCAGAGAGTTTAGATGAAATTATGACTGGAAGTAACGATTCTCCTTCCAAGAAAGCATATTCTAGATGGTCTGGTAATGGTTTGAGAATGAGATCAGTAGGTAGTTCTTCGATAGAATTTTTAAGTCTAAGTTCATTGTCAAGGTTTGTTTTCTCAAATGATAATTCTTCTTCATTTTCTTCCTCGTCATCGGAACTTTCATTTTTATCTTCGAGGGTCATAGCCATGAATTGATCATATTCAGCCATGACTTCGTGTTCAAGAAGTGTTCCATCGACTGAGTACAGTAATTAATTAAATTCATCTAGCAGTTCATCGAAATCTTCTTCGAGAATTTCATCGATAACATCAATTCTAAAGCATGTGGCATCGTTAGAGTAAGAGTGTTTCATAGCCTTGTCTATGGAAAAAATCATTATTTCTTTTCCAACTCCAAGATTGTGTTGTTTCTGTTTAACTCGAATCATAGCATCGGCTATATGGAGAAAAGGTCTTCCTAAGATTAGGGGTACTTTGCTATCTTCTTCCATTTCTAGGATAATGAAATCAACTGGAAAGGTGAATTTGCCAACTTCAACTAACATGTTTTCAGCTATTCCAACAGGATATTGGAAAGATCGGTCAGCTAACCGAACACTCATCTTAGTTGGTTTGTTTCAATTGATAATTTAGCATATAGAGAATACGGCATCAGATTAATGCTAGCACCAAGATCGGCTTAAGCATTGAACGAGAATGTTTTACTAAAAGTACAAGGAATCAGGAAACTTCCTGGCTCTCCAAGTTTTGATGGAATTTTGTTCTGAACGATAGCTGAACATTCTTCATTAAGGAAAATTGCTAAAATTTGTTCAAGTTTGCTTTTGTTACTAACAAGTTCTTTGAGAAATTTCCCATAGTTGGGCATAGTGGCTAAAACGTCAACAAGAGAGACATTAATTCGGACAGCTCGAATTATATCAAGAAATTTTCCATACTGAGCTTCCATTATTTCTTTTCTTAAGCGTTGAGGATATGGAATTCTAGTTTTGTAGGGTTTAGGTGCTGGTGTTTCAGGAGTTGTGGTTTCTTTACGAGGGACAGTTTCTTCCTCTTCTTCATCATCAGTGAAAACTTCAACAGTTTGCTGAGTTTGACTGGGATCAATGGGTGGATCATAAGAAGTACCATTTCTTGTGGTAATAGCATTCACATGCTCATGACGAGCTTGTGGTGGTTGATAAGGTTTGTTTTTAGGAATAGGTTGAGTGTTACTAGGAAGGGATCCAAAAGCTCGACCTAATTGCTTTTTAGCGAATCTGTCGAATTTGACTTCCAAGTTTTGCATCAAGGCTTGGTGATTTCTAGCAGTAGATTCAACTTTGTCTTTTAAGTCCATGTATTGATCTTTCACAAAAAGGTTTGTTGATTTTTGTGCTTTAACAAAATCATTCAGTTGAGTTTGAACATCTTGTTTTTCATCAATGTTTGTTTGTTTGTAAGGTTCTCGATTATATTCGTTTTTCACACCAGGTATCCATCGTTCTTGTTCTCGATCACAATCACGATAGTTCTCATAGAAACGGGTGCGTCTAAAAGTGTTCATAAATTTAGCATCTTCTTCACGTGACATAGGTGTGTCATCATCACTGCAATTTGCGGTAGCATGGTTTCTGCCACAATGATTACAACTTTCACGCTGTTCTTTTATTTCTTTGTATTGAGCATCCATTTTAGTTTCCATGGCATCCATTCTTGACTTAATTTTATAAGTATCAGAATTGCTATTGCCTTTATCAGCGAAAGCAACAGTTTTACGAAGAGAAGTTTTTGGTTTTTGTTCTTTTGCCCAATCTAGTTTAAGTAAGACTTTGTCTTCAAGGAGTTGATACGCTTGATTTGGTGTTTTATAGAGGAATATACTACCGGCCGCAGCGTTTAAATCTTCTTGAGTTATTTCATCAAGACCGTGATAAAAGATTTTGATTATATTGCCTTTTTTTAGACCATGTCCATGACAGTTTCTTAGCAATTCTTTCGTTCGAAGCCAGGCTTCGGTTAGATTTTCATGTCGTGTTGTGAGAATCCTCGGATTTCTCCGAGAAGTTTATCAAATAGAGCTGGAGGAAAATATCTACTAACGAAAGCAGTATGAAGTTCATCCCATGATTCTATGGTTCCTTCATCGAGTTCATCAAGCCAAGTTTTAGCTTCTCCCGTTAGAGATAGAGGAAACATCATGATTCTTACCGCTTCAGTTTCGGTAGCTCCGTATTTGAAAATGTCGCATATGCTTTGGAATTCATGAATGTGTTTGTGAGGACCAGTTTTACTTCGACCATCAAATTGGTTTCCCTTGACAAGAGTCAGGTGATTTTGTTTGATTGCAAATTCGTTTGCAGTTTCAGGAATGGTAATAGCTGGTCCAGGTGTAGGTGCAATGGTACGATCATTGGCCCACATTGGTTCTTTATCAGTGTCATCTATTGGATCGTGAATTTGGATTAATTTGACGTAAAATCTGAAGTTTGAGATATCGTCAACAGGTGTGTGGTGAAGACGAGGTTGTTCGGGTCTTTCGTCTTTTTTAGAAATAGGAACTCTTTTATTATTACGTTTTCTTTTGTTTAAAGTTCTTTCAGGTTCTGATAGAGGTGAAATGGGTTCAGTTTCAGCTGAGCGAGTGTGCATTCAAGGATAGAGAGCGAAATTTNTCATGAATGTGTTTGTGAGGACCAGTTTTACTTCGACCATCAAATTGGTTTCCCTTGACAAGAGTCAGGTGATTTTGTTTGATTGCAAATTCGTTTGCAGTTTCAGGAATGGTAATAGCTGGTCCAGGTGTAGGTGCAATGGTACGATCATTGGCCCACATTGGTTCTTTATCAGTGTCATCTATTGGATCGTGAATTTGGATTAATTTGACGTAAAATCTGAAGTTTGAGATATCGTCAACAGGTGTGTGGTGAAGACGAGGTTGTTCGGGTCTTTCGTCTTTTTTAGAAATAGGAACTCTTTTATTATTACGTTTTCTTTTGTTTAAAGTTCTTTCAGGTTCTGATAGAGGTGAAATGGGTTCAGTTTCAGCTGAGCGAGTGTGCATTCAAGGATAGAGAGCGAAATTTAAATCAATTTGACAAATTTCGTTTTCTGAGTAAGTGAGTGCGGCGTACACTAAATAGTGTGCGGCGTACTTGTGTGAAATAGCAATGTGCGGCGTACTTGTGTGTAAGTACGGCGATGTTGTTTTTACCGAGATGATTAATCTCAAAAGATGGTGAAAAAGATGATTCTTTTTGGTTTTTATAAAAGGGTTTGTGAGTTTTAAGAAAAAACGTTACGGATTGAAGTAAGTGCGTCGTACTTGGTGACAAGTACGGTGATCTGTGTGTGCTCTATGTAAAAGTGCGGCGTACAAGTGTGTTTGTGCGACGTGCTTTCTGCAATAGAAGAAACAGAGTGATCTGGTTTTGAAGAGATTTTTGGTATTGTTTGCTAATTTTACTTCGAAAATACTTAAGGAACAGATTTAAGTCCCCGGCAGCGGCGCCAAAAACTTTGATGTGTAAGGAAAGCTTTAAATTTATAATACTAGTTTCACCGATTTTAATAAACCAAACACACGGGTAAAGTATAACCCCCGTTGGTAGTATTAGATTAAGGTAAGACCAGGTCGTATCCACAGGGACTTAGTTCGTTCAGATTAAGTATAATAATAAATAAAAGAAGTCAAGTAACGATTATAGGAATAAAAGGAATTCAAATATTAAGACAAATGATTGCTTGGATAGCTTAGATAATCTAGTGACAATGCTTATGTTTGATCTCAGTTTGATAAAGGAGCACAACTTATAAGAAAGCTATTTTCATCAAAAGAGCAATTTCATAATTCGTAGGTTCAATTCAAGATTCATATCTACCCATTATGTGATTTTTCACGAAATAGTATTTCATATCAAGTCTAGATTATTATTGATTCTTCTAAGTGGATTTCTCCTTTCAAAGACTAGTAACGCAGACAAGTTCCTAGAATTGCGTTTAACACGTTGGTTCTTTCTACCTATCCCAACATATTATATTCAACCAGTTTCAATAAATAAACGTGATAAGACTAGAAATGAAATAGTTCACAATATAAACTTGAAATTGGTAGAGATCAAAACATAATCATAAGTCGCTTTATTATATTCACATATCCAAGCAATCACAAGAGGTTTAGCCTCTCATGGCTAATGAGTTCATAATAACAGAAGTGAGTAAATGATAAATAAGAGACATACAGATTGGATTGATCAAATGGTTACAGAAGTGTCACAAGTAACCAAGAATTCGACACCAACAAGTAATTAACACCCCATTATTCTGATTCGTTCACCCCTGCAACTTGGCTCTGGATCACGTATTACTTCGGACTTAGCTTTGTGGAAATTGGTTATAGAGTGGAGAGTTCAAATTCTTGCAAATGATCTCTATTTATAGGCAATCTGATATGCGAAGTACGGCGCACTTGCTTTCTAAGTGCGGTGAACTTTCCTATTTTCTTGGCGCCAAAGCTTCATAAATGCAGGGGAAGTACGGCACATTTAGTTTGCAAGACCGGCGCACTTTTATTTAATATTATATATTTGACTTCCCTTGACCGAGAGGTGAGTGCAGCGCACTTTCTTGTAAAACCCGCGCACTTGGCTTTCATGAAAGGCTAATCATGGAAGACTTCATTATTTATTCACTTCAAGTGGCGAAATAGTAGGTTTTTAGGTGTTTCATGCTCAGACCATCCAAGAGTGAACCTGCATTCATTTTATGCTATTAAGTACCAAAAGTTCACGTAAAATGATCATAAAACATATAGAATAATCACTAGGCCAAAAATGACCTTTCGTCACACATGGTCGTTTTTGAACGGTCACACTGTGACATTTTTGCGTGACTAAATGTACCAGCGTTAAATAAACAGCCACACTTGATCCGATTTGTGTGACCATTTCTTAAAATATTTGTCACGCATTTGTGTATATATGTGACTAGAGGGTAACTGGTAAATATTTTTCCATCATTTAGTCACGTTTAATTTGGGACGTGTGACCGATGCAAATCAGCTCGAAACATTAGTCACGCTATAGATATACATATGTGACAAATATATGTCACACAATTGACCAGTGTGAACAAAGAAGATATATGGTCACACGAAGTACTTCTGTAAGTGGCTAAATTATATAGTCAATTTTGTCACACATTATATAAACGTGACTGCTATTCTTTGCTGAATAGTTAGCCACATATGAATTTGAAATGTGTGACAACTAAAAATTCAGTTTGAAGCGTTAGTCACGAAATGCATTTAAGAGTGACAAATATATGTCACACACTTGAAGAGTGTGACCAAATGTCATATATGGTGACACAAAACCATACAAACATGATTAAGTGTAACGAAAATTCGACACATATGGTCACGTAAGTTAATATGTGTGTCTAAAGTTTAACGTGTGTTTGCTTGCCAAATCCTAATGTGTATAGTCACAGTTATTTGAAGCACGATCATGTGACTATAGGCTTTACAATAGTCACACCATATCACAAATGTGTATCAATAGGATGTTTATGGCCACGTTATAAGGGTATTATATGTGACCAATACATTCAAAATAGTCACATTGTGAAGTATTCACGTGACTATTATTTATAGCACAATGGGAAGTCAGTTATCATTAACCTTGATATTAGTCACATTGAGTTTTTGTGTGACTAAATCATAGTCATATTTTGTCACACAATATTCAAGCGTAGTCACAATTCGATACATATGGTCACACATTTATGATAAACTGTGTACTAGCAGTGCTAACTATGTACTACTGCTAGTACATAGTTAATACGGCTAGTACACAGTTTATGCTGCTAGAAGTTATAGTTTTGTATAATCTGGAATCCTTTAATTTAAAAGAGTATTCGCAAGTACGAACTTAACAATTAATACAACAACAACAACAACACAAACAACAACATAAATCCTTTAAAAGAGTATTTGCAGCAAAACAAAAGCTTAAATAGGTTCTGCAGACAAAAAATAAATCCCTAAACAGAGTGTTGCAGCTTGAGAATGACATTTGCTTCACTTTGATTTTCGTATAACAATACCTTCACAGTCGGTTCGATAGTAGGTATCCTTTGCTTGTAGATTTACTACCGGCAGTACGTTATCATTTTGCTCGTGAATGACTGTACTAAATTCCTCATCGACATCGTCATACGTTTCTTTGTAATTCTTGTTAGGTGTTTTAAAGACAATAGACAACTTACAATTTGCCGGGTCTTTCACATAAAACACTTGTTGTGCTTGTGAGGCTAATATGAACGGATCATCCTTGTGGCCTATACTATTCAGGTCTACCAATGTATAACCAAGATTATCGCGTTTGACCCCACCTTTTTTTGAATTAACCCAATCACATTTGAAAAGAGGAATTTGCCTGCAATGGTAATCTAGTACCCATATCTCTTGTAAAACCCCATAATAATATGCTTTTCTTGTGGTTGAAACTTCCTTCGATATGTGAATATCTGCAGCCTCAACACTAACCCCACTGTTCTGGTAAACTATGCCATCATTACTTTTCGTACGAAATGTATACCCATTGATGTTATATGCCTCGTATTTCACTATGGTGGCGCGTGGTCCAAATGATATCCACCTCACAGTTTCTGATACACTATCTTTGGATATTGCTAACTCTCTTTCAACCTGAATTTCATTACAAGTACATGTTACCTTTAAAGTGCAGGAACAACTCACTTATATTTATCAAAAATAAACTATTAGTATAAACAACACATACGAGTGATTACCTCTTTGTGTAACCACGTAGCAAAAGATTTAGTGTGCTCATGCTCCAGCAATGCCACTTTTCTATCCAGGTATTTTGTTTTCAAAAATTGCTTGTGTCTCCTGAAACAAAACAATGTATTTGATTATTATATCTGATACAACATTTTAAGCAACGAAATAGACATGTATGTGTTAGTAATACTTACTCGATATACGGCACAATTTCATCTGTATTCTGTATTACATACAAATGTGCTTTTTGAAAGACGTCTCTGGAAAGTACATTTGATTTGCCGGCCGACAATGGCTTTCCATCCTCATTTTACTTGGTTACATGTTTATCAGGTGGGATACCGATAGTTTTCATGGTTTTATGATACTCGCTAAAAAACTCTATTGTTTCTTCCGCGATAGTCTCCTCAGCAATGCATCCCTCTGGTCTATTTCTGTTTCGCACATGTCCTTTAATAACCTTCATACATCTTTCGAAGGGATACATCCACCGAAAGCATACGGGACCACATATTTTTACCTCCCTAGTTAGGTGCACTGTCAAGTGTATCATAATATCAAAAAATGACGGAGGAAAGTACTTCTCGAGAAGGCACAGTGTCACAACAAGTTCGTGTTGAATCTTATCTAGTTCGCTCAAGATGATTTCTTTCCTACATATAGCTTTAAAGAAAAAGCAAAACCTGATAATAGCAAATCGTGTGGGTGGGTGCATGATTGTACGTATAGCAACGGGCAAAAACTCTTGCATTAGCATGTGATAGTCATGCGATTTAAAGCCAATGAGCTTCTTATCATTTTGGCTGACCAAACTAGAGAAATTTGAACAATAGCCTTGTGGTACCCTGATGTTTCTTAACGTTTCACAAAAGATGTCTTTTTCAGCATTGGTTAATGTGTAACCTGCTGGAGGTAGTGTTGTTTTGTCTGCTTCATTCTTAGCAAACAACTCTTTTTTTATCCCCAACTCTTCAAGATCCAATCGAGCATTCATTCCATCTTTTGTCTTTCCAGCAACATTCAGCAAAGTTCCGACTAGACTCTCAGCAACATTCTTTTCTACATGCATGAAGTCAATACAATGTGGAACAGCATTATGCCTCCAATACTTTAGCTTTCGATACCAAATGTTGAATTTCTTCCAATATGGTTCATTTAGTTGGCTTGCACTACCCTCTGCTTCTGTTGTTTTCCTTTTCTGCTTTGTAATCTTCCCACCTCTGCCTCTCGTATCTTCTTGGTTATTCGAGGTGTTATTGTTTGTTCGTTTGCCTTTTCCCCATTTATTTGCAATTAGTTGTACCTCGTTGTATATTTGTTCCCCAGTCAATGGAGTTGGAGCAGGCAGAGGTTCTTCTTTTCCATCAAACGCCGCCGCTTGCCTTCTGAACGCATGGCCGTATGGTAGATATCGTCTGTGTCCAGCATAACTTTGCTTGGATGAGGCCGAAAGTCTAACACAGTGTGTATCTTTCCCACATACTACACAACCTTTGAATCCACTGTATGGGCAGCCACATAATGTACCAAGTGCAGGGTAATCATTTATCGTCCACAACACAGCGGCACGCAGTTTAAACTTTTCTTTTGTAAAAGCATCATATGTATCAACCCCGTCATTAAATAAGGTTTGCAGATCATTAACCAACGGTTCTAAAAATACATCGATATCATTTCCCGGGTATCCCGATATCAAAACCGAAAGCATGATAAACTTTCTTTTCATACACAACCATGGAGGAAGGTTGTATATGACAGATAAAACTGGCCATACACTGTGATGCCTAGTTCCTGAGTTGACGTCAACCCCATCAGCCGATATTCCTAGCCGTAGATTTCTCGGATCTTTGGCAAACTGGGGGAATTTTTCATCTATGGTACGCCATGCCTGTGAATCTGCAGGGTGACGTAAAACACCATCTGTTACCTTCCTTGTTGCGTGCCACCTTAGATCTTCTGAAATACTCTCTAACTTAAAGAGTCGTTGCAGTCTTGGTATAATTGGAAAGTACCACATTACCTTTGCCGGAGTGTTTTCATACACTTTACGTGTCTTATTATCCACCTTCCATCTTGATATCCCACAAGTTGGACAAACAGTCAACTCCTTGTTAGTCTTCCAGTAAAGAATGCAGTTATTGCTACATACATGTATCTTTTCGTATCTTGATCCCATCATTTTCATTAATTTTTTGGCCTGATAAGTTTTTTCAACCATTTCATTACCAGCTGGTAGCATTTTTTTAATCAATCCTAGTAATTCAGTAAAGAACTTATCAGAAGCTCCATACTTACCCTTCAAGTTGAGTAGTTGAACTATTGCGGACAACTTTGTGAAGTCAGGACATCCTTCATAAAGTGGCTTCTCCGCGTCTAATAATAGTTGTTGAAACTTGTCTAGGTCACCCTCATCAAAAAAAATTTTCGTAGCATTAACCATTTCTACTGTTGCTGGGCCATCTGTTGGAATTTCTGAATGTGACTCCATGTCGAAATCCGTGTCGTCAACAAACTCTGTTTCTACATTATCAGGTATTTGGGATGTTGTTGCTTGCTCATCCCTTTCTCCATGTTTATCCCATTTTGTGTATTTTAGATCAATCCCGTGGCAGAATAAATGGAACTCCACGTCATCCACTAATTGCTCTACTTTGTTTAAACATCCGGTACACGGACATGGCATCTTAAGCTCTCGTCGTATATTAACTCGTGGGTCGATGTTCTTCATCTTCTGCCAGTACTGTA
>LBNU01021476.1:90066-102901 GCA_014162995.1 Artemisia annua | reverse complement strand
GGATAATGACTAATCCAACAAAACTTGTGCCTAATTTGTCACACATATTCAGGATTTTGGTCACTCTTTTTCAATGGAAAAGGCCACGAACTCAACAACGTCACCATATGCCACCTACGGTGGCGGGACTTTTGGTGACACACGACGAAAAAAACATGTGTGACTATATGCCTATCGTCACGCATTTTGGGCGTGACTGATAGAACTTTTTGTACCAGTGTATACAACTACATTTGAAATGGAATAAAATCACTCACTACCTGTCATAACAAATAGATTACCATAGGCTTGGGAGAGGATCAATTACTCCTCCACTAGGCGTAAGCACCTAAGTTAAACTATCAACGAGGGCTTTCCAAAGGGTTGTAATGTAAGGTGTAGGGATATGATAAACACGGTTTGGTTGGAATAAAGGGTATTTTATTGGTGGCAAGTTAATTATCATTATCAAATACATGTACTATACAATGTTGCTAAGCCAAGACTCGACTCAACTTAAGCTAAAAACGAAATAACAAAAACATAAACAAACATAAAAAGAAACGGGATGGTAGTCCGTATGTTTTTTTTCTACTTCTCTTTTTCTCATTTTTTTTGTATTTTTCTTGATTTTTTCGATTTTTTTCTTTATTTATTTTTATTTATTTTATTTTTTTTCCGCATACACTCTTGCCCTAAAAATACATCATAGGGGACTCGGTTCTCCCCTTACACTTGAACTTTTACATACTTTACAAATAACTAATCTAATGACTCGAATTAAGATAATCGAAACACTTGGAGTACTTTTTAAAATATTTAGCACATATGGGGGTAATAATGATGTTCATCCCCATTACTCCATTAAACTAGTACTTTACCATGAGTCCCAATCATCCCAAAACAATATGTACAAGATATGACTCGACTTAGCAACCATGTAATCAATTAGATAATTAACAAAGGGTTTAACACAAATGTTGTCACAATAATGCACTAAAGATGAGTGCATACAAGGTAGGCTAAGGCGATTTGGGTGTACATTTAAGTGGGGTGTAACAAATTCTCACTTTGAGTAAGATGCTCAAAGGTTGAAACGAAAAGATAGGCTTTGAGGGGTGTACTAGGGGTATCGTGTACCAAAAATGGGTACAACGCAAAGGGTGTGGGAGAATTACTTGACCAATGTAGCCAACGTAATTATAACAAAAACACGGGTGTAAAACAAGGGGTTAATCCTAATGCCTCTTATCATGTAGTAGATCTAACTACACGAATGTAGTCTCACTTGTGGATTTGAGATGGTCCTAACGCAAGTTCTAGAATCTAAGTGCTACCGGTACACACATCATAGCATAAATGCTTTTCCTACCAATTCTAGGGGCGAACCTCACATATTTGGGGTGGAAAATTTTTTAGTGGTAGGGTTTTTGTGCTAGTCATATAATTTCCTATCCATGAGACGCTTATTAGGACCAAAGTTTCACTTCTAAATGTTGTAAAAAATTTTAAATTGGCGCTAAAATTGCCCTAACAAATATTTCTCTCGGTTTTATTACAAATTTACTATCAAACAAACAAAAATCAAGCGCAATTGCATTCTCTAAGGTGTCTTCATTTACCCCCCTTACACTTAAACCGAACATTGTCCCCAATGTTCACATAAAAGATGTAAAAGTAATGAAAATGAAAGAATGAAACAAATACTCCCCTGATTCGTTTGGTGTGGATAGTGAGGTAACATGGTTAGATCTTCTTCCAAGAAAGATGAACGCTCAAAGCTTCCCTTCCGAAATATAAATCATCTCCTTGTCCAAAATAACCTGTTAACCTGAAAAACAATAAAAGCGAACCTCGCGTAAAATTGGCGGTATTGTAAAACCCGAAAATTTTGAACATTTGGAATACCCAAAATACCCCTCTAATTTTAAACATTTGAAAGACAATCAATAATCTAAGACATTAAATTACGATTATAACCAAAGTATTTAATTTGAATTTGTACACACACCACTTTTGAAGATATGGTCAAATATTGTGGTGAATGTGATCTGTAAATCACTCACAAAAAAAAACTCAGCACTTCCATATTTATATACTCTCACACGTTATTCATATCAGAAACCGAATATCACAAATTTCTTTCACAATACAAACCCTAAAAATACAAGTGACGGCATAAAGCTTTTTCTCCCATTCTGGCTCGATTAAAAGGAGGTGCAAAAAGGTGTCGGCTTGTTTTCTTTCTCTCTATCTTTTCGATCCAAAGAAGGGCAAGGAGTGATCGTTGGTAGAATCTCGTGGAGACTTGAGCGTGGATCATTGCTGGTTCGACAGGTTCTTGGTCGTGGGTGGACATTCTGATTCGAAGGGTTTTGTTCTTGGGTTTATTCCTGTCCAAAGGTATTGGTTCGAAGAGGATTGAGTCGTGGGTCTTGTTTCAGACATGGTTCGTTCTTGCTCCTTTTCTTCGTTCCTCTAAACTGATCCTAACGTATCCTCCATCGATTCCGTTTTGAAACCTACTCGATACATATATATATTAATCATATATAATCAGATATGGAAACACGTTTAATGGATCATAATAAGTAAGTTAATATGAATATGAATATTTCGTCAAATCTTGGGAATGAACAACATATATATAAACACTACCTGAAATCATGAATCTATAAAATATATGTGTCGACTTATTTCGGTTTTGGGGGCATTCGAATATGGTTGTTATATACGCCATTAATCTGGGCATTTAGACCATAATATGATCTTTTATAATCGATCTAAAAAGTGAAATAAACTCCAGTATAGTAAAGAATGGGACATGCATGGTTATGGGGATTGCCATGCCTCGATATTCTTGTATTTTTCTTGATGTTGCGTTGTCAAATTATGAGGGAAAAAAAAGCTTTTATATAATATAAAAGAGAACATAATATATATATGGTTGTGTAACTATTAAACCTGTGTATATTACATGCCACACACTTAGTTATATATATAGATAAAACATGGATGTTGACATGCTTTTAAAGTTGGCTAAAATGAATAATAGTTATGGTCTAAAAACTTGTTCAGCTAATTTAGATAACAAAAAGGGTGTGTGTCGCGGCTTATTTAAACAACAAGAGAAGTATTTGTCTCAGCATATTTTAACAAGAGGGTGTCATAGACTTGTTTGTTTTCAAAATAATAAAGACCTTGGATCGTCGTGGCATAAATATTACGATTGTGGGTACGTTAATAAATTTCATAAAATTATAATTACGGGGTCCAATATTTGGGAGCTAGCTACTCCAATTTGGTTACTTGATGACTCCCATCCTACTACATTTGGTATTCTGAGGTCTCCCCTTTGAATACATGGTTACTATGCTAGAGACTTTGATTTGTTTTGATTTGTTTGGCTCGTGGTAGAATACTAATACAACCTTAACCTTTACCTTTACTGTTACCTTTACCTTATACTTATATTATACCTTCGAGTTCCCTAATGCAACATATATTCTGATTCTCATTTCTGTTTCATATTACTTTGTTGTTATATCTGTTCACTTAGCTTTTTAAGCTCAGCCGCATTTCTTTTACCGCGGCAGGTTTTAGAAGGAAGCTGGGGTTATGGATGAGATATCTTATTTTGGGCTTATAAGACTTCACCCTGATTAGTTACTGGCTGGACTTAGAGATGATTAAAAGTATTTGTGTTGGGCTTAGTTTAGTATTGGCCCTTTTGTAGTTTGTACTTTGTTTAGTTTTCATTTGTAACCATTGTAAACTTTGTATGGTAATGTATCTCCGTTTTCACTTGTGTTCTGATTTGACTCCATAATGTTGAACTTTAGCCCTTCTCGGGTTGGGGTGTTACAATTATGGTATCAGAGCTACAGGTTTGGAACGGCGGATGCAACACCCGTAGAGCTTAAGCTATGACCTGTGAGTTTCAGACCATTAGGCTTCCACTATAAGGACATAGGAAACCACTTTGAGGAATTGCTCTAAGATTCCCCCTGTATGAACTTAAGTTTGACTGGTAAGGAATGGGTAGACTCTAAGGTTATGCTTACGTATCTTTGCTTCCGCGTTACTCTGATTCGTGCCTTACGTTTATCTATGCCTTTTGGAATCATCCCTTTTGGAGTTAGAAATCTTTTTACCACCTAAGTTTACCGCTAGTAAGTTTGAAGTCATTTAAGATTGCATGTTAATGCATAACGCTATTTTGATTTTATCTTTGTTCTCTGATCTGTTTGTTGATCCTTTTGACATCTCTTTGGGCATTCTGAGAATGTACATCGCGATGACGTGTTTGATGCACTCTATGTTCGTATCATGCTTTTGGTAAATCCTCTATAAGCTTTTTGACGTTATTTGATTTTGTTTTACTCATCTTTTCCATCTTTGAGAAGTCGGGTGGTGTTTAACCACGAGTATGAGAATGTTTCTTTTCCTTTGGAACGATAAAATCTGCTGTGTTAATCTGCCTTTCTTTGGAAAGTCAACTTCAAATTGACCCTGATATGAGTTTTGATTGCTTAAGCATTNCTCTATGTTCGTATCATGCTTTTGGTAAATCCTCTATAAGCTTTTTGACGTTATTTGATTTTGTTTTACTCATCTTTTCCATCTTTGAGAAGTCGGGTGGTGTTTAACCACGAGTATGAGAATGTTTCTTTTCCTTTGGAACGATAAAATCTGCTGTGTTAATCTGCCTTTCTTTGGAAAGTCAACTTCAAATTGACCCTGATATGAGTTTTGATTGCTTAAGCATTCGAGATGCTGACGATTGTTCTGCTATGTCTCACCTTTGGTGTTTTAAATTATTTTGAAAATCCTCTACCATGACGTCCGATCATTAAACTTTTGCTATCATTATTGCCCTGGAGACTCGTACGTTACTTTCGCGGTTATAAAGTTCTCTTGCACCTATTTTGTCCACCAAGGAATGAACATTATCGTGTGAATTATTTTTGGCACCCTGAAATTTCGGATATGATTCTTGTTGAACCACCAAGTTTTTCCACCAAAGGATGGAGCTGGATAGAACCTGAAGAGGACGGACAACGGTAACTACCCTGGAGAGTTGATGACATTCCTCGCAAGATGGAAGAGTGAACGAGCAGTACATAGGAACCTGGTCAAGACAACGAACCTGGAGCTGATGAAGAACATACAGTCTCACTTCCCTATTCATCTTAGTCGTACTAAGATGAATTGAGAGTGGAAGCAGACTGGATGATGAGGAGATTGAAGATCGTACTAGAGACTCACATTACTTAGTCACATTCCAAGAAGAAACTGCAGAAGGTTTGAGGAACCAAACTCAAGTTAGTGATTTCGTTTCACTCTCGGATTGGAAGACGAACGAAGACTGATTTTTTTGGACATAAGAAGATTTTGAGGGGACGATTTCTTAAAGAACTTTATGATGGAAGAATTGATGACTTGGCGACATGTTTCTTTCTGATGATAATTGTTTGACTTTGTTACGTCTTTTCGAGCTTCATTTGTTTTGCCCGCATCGTTTGTTATGGATCTTGAATAGGACCAACCCAGGAGTTAGTTGGACTGTTAGGTGGATTTGTAGGATTGTTTCACGGATTGAGACAAAGTATGACCATCATGGGGGCATATTTATATGATGCTAGTATTATGACGTCTGCCAGCGTGATAATACTTACGTCATATAACGTGCACTTGTTGTGTTCATAGGATGTCTTGAGAAGTGCCTTAGAGGAGCCTTAGATTTCTGTTTTCGTTTGCGACAATCTGCAAATAGTGAGACTTTAGGACTCTTTTGATCTCTACGTTTGATCTGCCTATTTCGCCGTACATTTTGATGCGTTTGGATACTCATCACGCGATTGTTTAACTTCTATGTTTTGATAAAAATCCTAAGTTTCGTTGTAGAACTTCCTGCCATTTGATGTTATCTGTCAACTTATATTCTGTCTATATGGATTTTATTCGTTACTATGAAGATCTACACCTATGCCTTGCTATGTATACGCTCCTCACATTCGATGGATCCGTTCGTGATAATATGTTATGAGTTAAAATATGAAGCTTTGGATTCTGAGAATCAAGATCTGTCAGTTTACGAAAATACCTTTGGAAGGTTGTATTGAAGATGAAAAACTTTTTGAAATCTGAAGGGTTAAACTTATATATATCACCCTCATGATTACTATCATCCGATACGTTCTCATCTGATTTGTCTAATTAAATTCCACGGACAATACATCCGTCAAATCTTACGTATTCCCTGTATCTCTTTCGAGGGGATACGATTACCATCTGCTATGTCTGGTATATTATTTTTTTTTGGTTTGGATTCAGTATGATATGTCTTTTTTGAGGAAGCCGAAGCTATTTTGATCAACAAGATAGAGTCATGAGAAAAAAGTCATTCACATTTCTGTTTAGGTCCGTTGTGTTTTCCATTTCATTTCCCTTCAATTTTCACGGACAAAAATTTTCTTTTAGAGGGGAAGAATTGTAAAACCCGAAAATTTTGAACATTTGGAATACCCAAAATACCCCTCTAAATTTAAACATTTGAAAGACGATCAATAATCTAAGAAATTACATTACGATTATAACCTAAGTATTTAATTTGAGCAAGAAACATTATACGAATAATACACTTATGATAAATAATTTGTACACATTTAAACTTATCACACGTCATTAAGCCATTGTAGGGCCAAATATATTTTAAATTTGTACACACACCACTTTTGAAGATATGGTCAAATATTGTGGTGAATGTGATCCGTAAATCACTCACAAAAAAAAAAACTCGGCACTTCCATATTTATATACTCTCACACGTTATTCATATCAGAAACCGAATATCACAAATTTCTTTCACAATACAAACCCTAAAAATACAAGTGACGGCATAAAGCTTTTTCTCCCATTCTGGCTCGATTAAAAGGAGGTGCAAAAAGGTGTCGGCTTGTTTTCTTTCTCTCTATCTTTTCGATCCAAAGAAGGGCAAGGAGTGATCGTTGGTAGAATCTCGTGGAGACTTGAGCGTGGATCATTGCTGGTTCGAAGGTTCTTGGTCGTGGGTGGACATTCTGATTCGAAGGGTTTTGTTCTTGGGTTTATTCCTGTCCAAAGGTATTGGTTCGAAGAGGATTGAGTCGTGGGTCTTGTTTCAGACATGGTTCGTTCTTGCTCCTTGTCTTCGTTCCTCTAAACCGATCCTAAGGTATCCTCCATCGATTGCGTTTTGAAACCTACTCGATACATATATATATTTATCATATATAATCAGATATGGAAACACGTTTAATGGATCATAATAAGTAAGTTAATATGAATATGAATGTTTCATCAAATCTTGGGAACGAACAACATATATATAAACACTACCTGAAATAATGAATCTATAAAATATATGCGTCGACTTATTTCGATTTTGGGGGCATTCGAATATGGTTGTTATATACGCATTAATCTGGTCATTTAGACCATAATATGATCTTTTATAATCGATCTAAAAAGTGAAATAAACTCCAGTATAGTAAAGAATGGGACATGCATGGTTATGGGGATTGTCATGCCTCGATATTCTTGTATTTTTATTGAAGTTGCGTTGTCAACTTATGAGAAAAAAAAAAGCTTTTATATAATATAAAAGAGAACATAATATATATGGTTGTGTAACTGTTAAACCTGTGTATATTACATGCCACACACTTAGTTATATATATAGATAAAACATGGGTGTTGACATGCTTTTAAAGTTGGCTAAAATGAATAATAGTTGTGGTCTAAAAACTTGTTCAACTAATTTAGATAACAAAAAGGGTGTGTGTCGTGGCTTATATAAACAACAAGAGAAGTATTTGTCTCGGCATATTTTAACAAGAGGGTGTCATGGACTTGTTTGTTTTCAAAATAATAAAGACCTTGGATCGTCGTGGCATAAATATTACGATCGTGGGTACGTTAATAAATTTCATAAAATTATAATGACGGGGTCAAAAATTATTATCTTAATATTAATTTATTAAAATAAACTCTAAAATAATTTTATTTGACTTTTAATATTTAATTTTGATAATTTGCATTTTAGACCCTAAACTTATAATATCGGCCATTTTAACCTTAAATATTATTAAAGTGTCCATTGTAACCATTAAGTATTAAACTACAATTTTGGGAACTTACTAAATGAGGATACTTACTAATTCGGTAAACCTGCTAAGGATAGAGAGTTACTAATTTTAGAAAGCTGCCTAAAATAGAAAGTCTTCTAAAATGCTTAAACTACTTAAAGTGGAAAGGTACTAAATATGGAAAGTTACCTAAAATAGAAAGCTGCTAAATATGGGAAGTTACTAAAAATGGAAAGATAACTAAAAGAGGTAACTTACGTGATTTGAACTTTTCTTAATTCGAATCCATTCTATTCTAGGTTTGGTGAAGCGGGAATAACCTTTCTCCTTTCGTTTGATCTCGATTTGTTTGACTCGACAAAGGTACAGATATTCCGTACTCTTTCAGTAAGAGTGCACACTTCCTCTCTCTTGACTTTGTCTTGGATTTGCTATCGTGTTATGATTTTCGTTTGGCTTTGGTTATGGTTCTTCGTACTTGGCTCTATGATTGATGTGTTTCACCGGTATTTGTGATCCTATTGTTATTCGTTTGAACTCTTATGATCCGTTCGATAACCTTTTGTGACCTTAACCTTTGAACCTTTGTGAGACCTTGGATATTCTTTGGGATAATATAACGGGAGGTGAAATTTCTTTTCTTAATTATGACATGAAAACATTTAAAGGAGAAACTAAAATTTTATAACGGCACTTTTAATATGATTTAAGACCACTTATCTATGGGATTTTATAAATTCATAAAGACCACTTTTGAAGAATCTCTTATGAAAACCTTTATTAAAGATCACTTTTATAAATGTCATCTTTTGGAAGATCTTATCTAAATGAACCTTGTTATAAACCTTTTAAATGGGATTGTACTACGAACTTTTTAAACAAGTGATGGGAACCTGCTAAATTGAACTTTTGTTTTAAACTCTCATTATGACCCTTTGATTTATGAACTATGGGACTTTGGAACTTGGATTAGTGAACCTTGTGGATTGGGAACTTTGGATTTGACTTCTCCATTTTAACCCATTGATATTACATCTTTGATTGATCCTTTGACATTGACCTTTGATATTGAACCTTTGATACTGAACCTTTGATACTAAACCTTTGATATTGAACCTTTGACATTGGACCTTTGATTATGATACTTACACTTTGATATGAACCTCGCCATCTGTGACCCTTTGACTTGAACCTTTGCTATGCACCTGAATTATGAACCTTTGATTTTGGTACTTTGATTTGACTTTGACTTTGCCATTTGTTTTTCCCTTGACCCTTTAGTATTATACCCAAGTATTTTCCTAGCCATGAAGGTAACATGGCCTTGGCATTGATGCACCAATGTCATGACTCCAGTGTGGTCGAGTGATGTTCCACACCGTCCCTTTGTTTGATCTGCATTTCGTTTAGGTAGGGGCGTATGGATGCATCCTAGATTTGCTTTGATTTGATTTGCTACTACATTTGGTTTGGTGTCTGGTACTGTGTGCAATACATGCCTTTCACAATATTTGGGATCTAGCTACTCCAATTTGGTTACTTGAGGACTCCCCTCGTACTACATTTGGTATTCTGAGGTCTCCCCTTTGAATACATGGTTACTATGCTGGAGACTTTGACTTGTTTTGATTTGTTTGGCTCGTGGTAGAATACTAATACAACCTTAACCTTTACCTTATACTTATATTATACCTTCAAGTTCCCTAATGCAACATATATTCTGATTCTCGTTTCTGTTTCATATTACTTTGTTGTTATATCTGTTCACTGATCTTTTTAAGCTCAGCCGCATTTCTTTTACCGCGGCAGGTTTTAGAAGGAAGTGGGGTTATAGATGAGAGATCTTATTTTGGGCTTAGAAGACTTCACCCTGATTAGCTACTAGCTGGACTTAGAGATGATTAGAAGTATTTGTGTTGGGCTTAGTTTAGTATTGGCCCTTTTTGTAGTTTGTACTTTGTTTAGTTTTCATTTGTAACCATTATAAACTTTGTATGGTAATATATCTCCATTTCGCTTGTGTTCTGATTTGACTCCATAATGTTACACTTTAGCCCTTCTCGGGTTGGGGTGTTACAGGTATAATCTATAATAGGATATAATGCTTGTGGAATGAATGTTTTTGCAGAATTCCTAGAGATTATAAGTTAGAGAATTAGCAAAATTTTTTATGATTCCGGAAGAAAAACAAAACTTTCAAANTAGTTTGTACTTTGTTTAGTTTTCATTTGTAACCATTATAAACTTTGTATGGTAATATATCTCCATTTCGCTTGTGTTCTGATTTGACTCCATAATGTTACACTTTAGCCCTTCTCGGGTTGGGGTGTTACAGGTATAATCTATAATAGGATATAATGCTTGTGGAATGAATGTTTTTGCAGAATTCCTAGAGATTATAAGTTAGAGAATTAGCAAAATTTTTTATGATTCCGGAAGAAAAACAAAACTTTCAAAAATTTCAGAAAATTACTTCCTGACGCCGTCAGGTTGTAGTGCCTGACGCCGTCAGAAATGGTCTGACAGAATTCTCATGTTAAGTTTCCGGAAAATTTCTGGAAAAACTATACCTTACTTTCTGGAATTCTTGCAAAAACATCATTATGACTCGATACAAGCATTTGACTCAAACAAGTACTAATATGCATGTTAATTTAAATTGTTATGATTCATGTTCATTCGTTCTTATAAACCGATTTAGATTTCCCTTACACTTATCTTTTGCAAAATACCTTTATATGTAGTTAAGACGAAGTTAAAAACAAAATAAAGCATTTTCACAAGTTAGTTTTTGAAGCATGAATCAATAACAAGAAAAATAACATACATACGGAAGCAAATAAAATCAAACAAACAAACAAATAAACACAAAGCAAATAAAGCTTGGGTTGCCTCCCAAGAAGCGCTTTTCTTTATTAACGAGTCTTGTAGCTAGACTCAAAGTCACCGTACATTACGTGACTCCATCGCTGGTCACGGTTTCTAGGCCATCCTCTTGTCCGGTTTTATAATCCGATCCTAATTTCAAACAATCCTTGTAGAAACCGAATATCCTTTCCATGACATAGTCCACTCCCCTACGTCTATCCTCATCATTCCTATAGTAGACCGCTTGCTTGTGCTCCTTCTCAAGGTTTGACAAAAGTCGGTATTGCTCTATCTTATAAGGAATTTGGTAAGCTACATCATCAGTCTCGTCCTTGAACCTAACTATCCCTAGAGATGGGTCATAGTTCATCTTAGAGGCCTCAACAAACGGCTTTCAAAAAAATACTTGAGTTAAGCATGCATCTATTACCGGGCGAATGTCCTCAATAATCACAAAGTCGGCGATATAGGTAAAATTCCCTATGTAGACATGTAGTCCCCTAACTCTACCTACAAAATTGCTCACCTACCCCGTGCTAGGAAATGTCCTAAGTCCCAGTTGCTTTTTCATTATAAGATTGTAGTGGGCTCTGGTTATGATGTTTATGGGAGACTTAAGATCTATGTAAGCTTTCCAAACATGCAAGTGACCTATATTGCATGGTATGTTAAGGTTGGTAGGGTCACCAGTTTTGATGATTGGATTACCTAGGAAGTATGGTGTCTCGGGGTCATTGAATAGATCCTTATGGTATGCACGTTCTTCCTTAGTGGACAACCTATTGAAGTAGTCCTCTTCATCATCTACTCCTTTAATCTCACTTTTCCTAATTTCCTTATCTACCTCGACTTTCTTAACCTCATCCTTAGGTTCACTATTATCCTCGCTTCTATCAATTGGTTTAATGGTGACAACGTTGACGAAGTGGACATGTTTGGATGAAGAAGGGTCTTTAACTTGGGGTCCGCTATTTGTGTTCCTAGCGTCCTTATGTGGAGGTGATAGCACTTGGTTATTGAGGGCTTTCAATAAGTTGTCTATCTTATTGGTCATCTCCGTTTGTTGTTGATTGAATTCGGATTCGAATCTAGCTATTCGAGCTTCTTGAGATGCCATAAATTGAGACATCAATCCTTCGAGATTATTGGTACTACCATTGTTGTTGGAAGGATTGTTATTGAAAGTACGGTTTGGGTAGGAACCGTTTGATTGGAAACGATTAGGTGGGTTGTAAGAATTGGTTTGTTGCATTTTGGTTTTGCTTCCACCTAAGGTTTGGGTGATTTCTCCGTGAGGGGTTGTATGAATCATCGTAAGGGTTTGGCTCGGGTTTGAAAGTGTACCACTTGTCTCCCGCTCCGTCGGTATGCGAAGATGCATAGTCCGCAAAATCTTGTTCGGGGAGTTCCATGCAATCACGAGTGTCGTGGGGACCACTACATAATTCGCACGAAGAAGTGATTTTGTTCACTTGGCTTGAAGGTTTAGGAGCCTCGTAGGATTTCATAAGAAACTTGACTTGGTCTTCAAGTTCCATGATCCTACGGTTGGAAGTGCTTGAATTATTCGAAGGCAAAGATATTTCCTTGACCGTTTTATTCAAATCACGGGGATCATTCCAACTTTCGTTGTCATAGAGAGCATGATCTTCTAGGAGATCCCATGATTTTTCCGCACTTAGATCACGTAGCTTACCACCGACCGCTTGGTCAATGGCTCGCCTCGTGGGGAGATTGATATGGTCATAGAAGATTTGGACTTGGAGCCAAAGGTCTATGCCATGATGAGGGACTTTTTGGAGTAAGTCCTTGAATCGAGTCCATGCCTCGTAGAGGGTTTCGCCTTAACGTTGTTGGAA
>LBNU01021476.1:0-89652 GCA_014162995.1 Artemisia annua | reverse complement strand
AAAATCTCGGGTTTGAAGGAGTGGGCGGAATTAGTTGCTAGCCAACTAACCCAAAAACTACTATTGCAAATAAAATAAAATAACAAGAAAATAAAAGGTTGTGGAACTTATATGGAGACAAGTGTGTTTACTTAGACTTCCTTACTCCCTAACTATCTTTTACCGGTTAGTTAGTGTGTATTAATTGCGTGGATGACGGGTATATTCCTTAATACCATTCGTGGGGTGGCGTACGTACTTCCCCAACTCTATAAGCTCCTACTTCACTCCTATGTCGAGCCGGCTAAGAAGCTCCTAACATGGGATCATTAGAATTCGCTCATGCATTAAATACAACCATAAAAACCTAGTACGCATTGGTTCATGTTTCTTAAGACGTTCAAGCAAGTTACTGTATAGGAGGTTAGCCAGTTTTCTTAAGCCTAATATCGATAAATAATCATCCAATACAATTAATAACACACCAACAACCAATAATCAATAGTTAGGTTTCATTAGATCTAAGCAAACACAAGATAAATCTAGCCTAGCATGTTAATTGAAAGACAAGCATAAGATATAATTAACCAACACATAGACGTATTGATTAATTTGAATGGAGACTTATCTTTAATTGAACATGGAAGAATCAAGGGTGAAAAACCCTTGAAAAAGCTGACAAAATTGTCTAGGGTTTGTTCCCAAAAAGTTGCACACTAATGAATGAAAAATAGAAATTTACATATAGAAAATACACTCTGACGGCGTCAGGTTATAGGCTCTGACGCCGTCAGCTCGCCGCCATTAGGGTTGTCAGATCACCTAGATCCATCTCTGACACCGTCACTTGTAAATCTGCTCTGGGCCGTCTCTCTTTAACTTAACACCTGACGGCCTACATCTTTTAACACCTGACGCCGTCAGAGGTTAACATCACATTTTCTTCTTAGGGCGTCACGTATAGTTAGAATACACTCCTTTGTCTTGGTTGGCTGACGGCGTCACCTTGTGACTCTGACGCCGTCAGGAAGGATTTCCAGCATTCTTTTGAGACTTTGTTGTTTTCTTCACTTTATGCTCCAAAAACGTCCAAAATGATGTGTTTTCCAGAATTCTTCTCAAAAGTACCTAAAATGACAAAAGGAACGATTTAAGGCAATATTTGATCATATTAACATGAATTAGGGCTTAAATGACCCTCTAAAACGGGTACACTTTTCATCTCATCAATTCCTATGAAAGAGCTTCAATTGGATGATAAGCTCAATTTCACTGAGAAACCAGTGGAAATTATGGACCGAGAGGTCAAAAATCTAAAACATCACCGGATTCCTATCGTTAAGGTACGTTGGGACTCTAGGAGAGGACCAGAGTATACTTGGGAATGGGAGGATCAAATCCGTGCTAAATATCCCCATCTATTCTCACCCTCGCCCACTAACCCTAGCTAAATCTCGGGACGAGATTTTCTTTTAGGATGGGAGACTGTAACAACCCACTAACTTCCTCCTAGGTTAGCAAAGCTTTACTAACTTAACTTAGGCCCTCACTAAGCCCAATCTAGGATAGAAATGCCTATAGAAATTTCCCGAGCTAAAGTTTTGCTTTACTTATCTTTATGACCTAACTAACCTCTAGAGAAGCTCACGTATCCACTTATGCCAACCACCACTATGTTTACTTGATGTAAACATCCCAGTATGTCAAGTCAAGGTTACAAACACATTTTCACTAAATAAACTATCACTCTAGTACATTATACTTATCAAAAAACCCTAATCGCACCTACGTGTTTATGGTTATCTTTAAAACCCTCATTGCTTATCTAAATTATTTTGAAAGTGTTCAAGGCTTAGGTATAAGTTACAATAGCAATTTTCGGACATATTAGACTCCCTAGATCATAGTACAACTCCTTAGAACTTAGGTACAAGTCCCATAAGCACAAAACCATAACTAGGTTATAACTTCCCGGAAACTAGGTTAAACTTTCCCATAAGCTACCACCACTTACTATAAGGCTCCCAGGACTTAACATTAGTCACTAAACACTCATAGGACCCTAAATTAGGCACTAAACCTTAAGCTAGAGCCTAAACTCTCACTAGACAAAACTAGGTTAAAACTAAACCTAAAACCTAAACTAAGTTACCATAGCACCTCAAATCTTGAAACCAATCCCCCTAGCATCTCCCCTAAACCAAGCTAGCACCCTTAAACCTCCCTAGCAAGCAAGCAAGGAGGTGCATCACCTCCTTGTCACCTCCTTCTCCTCGCGGCTTCCCCAAGGACACAACCGGCCTAGGCAGCCCAGTAGCTACCATATAACCATCCTTAGTTACCCATTAGACCTTCCACACCACCCTCTAGCCTTGCTTACTCGACCTCCCCCCTCCTCGACACCTAGCGTACCCTTTTCTTGCTCGCTACTTCTTCGATCCCTATAAATACCGAGCACCTTCACCACTTCTCTTCACACCTCCCTCTCTTCTCTATCACATACATTTCTCTAGTATAAGGCCCTTAGAACCCATAGAAGTCGAGTAGCGAAGCCCTTGTCCCTTGTCGAATTAGATTTTTGGCCGAGAAACCCTAGCCCCTTGTTAGACCTCCTACGACCTAGGTAAGCCTAACCATTAATCCTAATGCCTTTATTACTGACCTAGGATAGTTATAGCATGCCTTAGATCACCTAGGAACCTAAGCTAGAGCCTTGAACCTTTTCTTTTAGAAGTTTTCATTTAGAAACCCTAGTTTAGATCGAATTGATGTTTTTGTGCTAGATTACTTGTTCTTGTGTTATAATCTGAATTATATGACTTATTTGAACATATATTAGCTAAACATAAGCTAGGAAACTTAGTTGTCTCATTAAAATACAATTTGCATGGAAAAAGGACTAGTTTTGCAATAGTTTTCATGCATAGGGTATATATTGTAACTTTCTAAAAATAATAAGTTTAGGGACTATTTTTGAAATTATCATAAAAGTCATAAGTACAAGGACTCTTTTTGCAAAGTTCTAAAACCCTAGGATAGAAAGTAAAATAAGTTATAAACTTAAAAGGACTTGTTTTGCAAATATTGTTAAGGGTAAAATGGGTAAATACTAAAAGTTAGTATAGTTTAAGGACCATTTTTGTCATTTCTCTAAATTATATAAGTATAGGGACTAATTGTGTAAAAGTCAGAAAGTTATGTGCTTAAATGTTATAAGTTTATAAGTATAGGCTAGAAAGTGTAAATATGCAAACTTGAAGGGTATAAACGGACTATTTTCATATAAGTATAAAAATCTATTTTAAGTTAGAAGCATAACACAATACTAGGGAGCTTCATGTGAGGTGTATCATGTGGATATTTCGTTTTGACGAGTTTGCTGGGTTTACGATTTAAAGTGCATTGGCGCCTCAAACGATTATTGCATGACCTCTGAATTATAATGGTCCGAACGGTGTTATGTTATAACTAAACCTAATAACAACATAACCCAATAGTAGGGACTTCGTGTGAGGAGTTATATACTTCTGAATTATGATGGCCAGAACGGTATTATATTGGCAACATAATACAATAGTAGGGAGCTTCATGTGAGGAGTTATACTTCTGGATTATGATGGCCCGAACAGTGTTACGTTATATGTAGAAACCCTAAGAGTGATTAGTTGAGAAAACCTATACTAAGACTTGACATACACACACCTACACTACCCCCATGATACGTGTGTGAGCTATCTAAACCCTACCCTACTTCCCTTAGACCCAGGTGTGTTTTGATAGCCTCAAACCTTTTAAACATCTTTCTAAATGCATTACAAACCCTGTGAGGGGGATACATGCTTTAAATAGAATATAAGTCTTTTTCTTTGGTTGTTGCACGAGTAAACTATCTACCACCACTACATAACCAAATTCATGAATCTAATCACTTGTAATATTTTACACTAGTGAACGTGAAAATAATTGATAGATCTATTGGAGTTTGACAACTCCCGTTGGTACTACCTCTCTCTGGAGGGTATCAATAAGTATTATATTTGAACCTCCCGAAGGATTAACTTTGGCAAGTTATCCTTCCCGTCCCCTTATGGTTGGTCTGCAGACCCCATGACTCGGACTTTCAATGTGTGGTTCATGAGCTTAGTGCAATATACCCGCTATCTCTAAAACTTTTCCATACATAGGGTTTAAGCTGAACCCTGTGGAACTTGTATTCACTCTCTATCTACTTAAACCTATGAATCTCACTCAACCTTAGTGTTGACTTTTAAGCATGTTATCCTAGGTAATTGAGCTCTTTAGGAACCCTGGCACGGAGAAGAACTTGACATGAGGACGTCCATAATAGTTATCATTCATCTGTTTTTGCTTTAAAACGTATCTTAGGGACCTATCTTTTGGTAAAAGTATATTTTTTACTGTAAAAACTCTAATGAATTA
The DNA here is from genome assembly GCA_014162995.1 of Artemisia annua. Classification (NCBI taxonomy): domain Eukaryota; kingdom Viridiplantae; phylum Streptophyta; class Magnoliopsida; order Asterales; family Asteraceae; genus Artemisia; species Artemisia annua. The sequence goes on along the minus strand of LBNU01021476.1, from coordinate 85,233 downwards.
ATGAATGATAACACCTTTTTCAAAAACGTCTCTTTTCGAGTCGTTTTCTATTATCTTGTCTTTGTTTCCATGAAGTAATAACCCAACTCTAAATCCGCTGCGATCTATGAAAAATGGGTGTGTTACACCCACTAAGGAAGAACGTGCATACCATAGGGATTTATTCGATGACCCCGAGACACCATACTTTCTAGGTTCACCAATCATTAAAGCGGGCGATCCATCCAATATCTACATACCATGCAATATTGGGCATGTGCATGTGTGGAAAGCTTACATAGATCTTAAATCTCCCATAAACATTATGACTAGGGTCCATTACAATTGGATAATTAAAAATCAACTTGGACCTAGGATATTTCCTAACAAATGTAGGATAAGCAACTTTGTGGGAAGAGTCAAGGGATTGCACGTTTTTGTAGGAAACGTCACGTACGTTACCGACTTTGTGATTGTAGAAGATATTCGTCCGGTAATAGATAGTTGCCTAACTCAAGTAGTGTTTGGAAAGCCGTTTGTTGAGGCCTCTAATATGAATTATGACCCGTCTCTAGGGATAGTTAGGTTCAGGGAGGAGACCGATGAGATAGCCTACCAAATGCCATATAAGATAGAGCAATACCGACTTCTATCAAACCTTGAGAAAGAGCATAAGCAAGCGGTCTACTATAGGAATGATGAGGATAGACGTAAAGCGGTTCTGTAAGGAATGGCTACAACTAGGTCCTGATACAAGACTAAACAAGAGGATGACCTAGAGAACGTGACCAATGATGGAGTCACGTAATAGTATGTAACTTGGAGTCTAGCTACGAGACTCGCTAATAAAGAAAAGCGCTTCTTGGGAGGCAACCCAAGCTTTATTTGTTTGTTTGTTAGTTTATTTGATTTTATTTGCTTCTGTATGTGTGTTTTTATTTTTATTGTTTATGGTTCGTGTTTCAAATTAAATTGTGAAGATGCTTTATTTTGTTTTTAACCTCGTCTTAATTATATATAAAGGTATTTTGCAAAAGATAATTGTAAGGGAAATCTAAATTTGTTTTTTTATAACGAATTGGACATCAACGATAGCAATATTAAATAAATATACATATTAGTATTTGTTTGAGTCAAATGCTTGCATCGAGTCATGATGATTGCTTTGCAGGAATTCCAGGAATTAAGGCATAGGTTTTTCTAGAAATTTTTCAGAAACTAAACATGAAATTTTTGTCAGATCAATTCTGACGGCGTCAGATGTTAATTTTCTGAAAATTTTGCAAGTTTTGGTTTTCTGCCGGAATGGTAAAATTTTGTTAAATCTTAAACTTTTAAACTTCAGGAATCTGCAAACATTCATTCCACAAGCATTATATATTTACTTGCTTTCTAGGATTTTATCCTATATAGAATTTTGCCGTGATTGTTTTTCTGCCGATTTTACGCGAGGTTTGCCGTGATTTTTTTTCTTAGGTTTAACTGGTTATATTGTACAAGAAGATGTACATGGATAATCAAGTTTTTGGCATCAAGCTTTTGGCGCTGCTTTAATCTTGAAGTTTTTACCTTCTCTTGGTGGAGGATTTAACCATGTTACTACATCATCCACACCAAACGAATCAGGGGAGTATTAGTTTCATTCTTTCATTTTCTTTAATTTACATCTTTNCAAAACTGAGAGAAATATTTGTTAGGGCAATTTTAGCACCAGATTTAAAAATTTTTACGACATATAGAGTGAAACTTCAGTCTTAATAAGCGTCTCATGGATAGGAATTATATGACTAGCACAAAAAACCGTACAACTCAAAAAAATTTCCATCCCAAATATGTGAGGTTCGCCCCTAGATTTGTTAGGAAAAGCCTTAGTGCTTATGAGTGTACCGGTAGTATTTAGATTCTAGAACTTGCTTTAGTGATTCATTCCAAGACCACAAGTGAGACTACATTCGTGTAGTTGGATTACTACATGATAAGAGGCATTAGGATAACCCATGTTTTTAAACCTGTTTATATAATTACATTGGCTTCATTGGTCAATTAATTTTCCCACACCTTTGCGATATACTCATTTTTAGTACACGATACCCCTAGTACACCCTTCAGAGCCTATCTTTTTCGTTTCTAACTTTAAGCATTTTACTTAAAGGAAGAATTTGTTTACAATCCACCCCCCAAATGTACACCCAAATCGCCTTAGCCTTCCTTGTATGCACTCATCTTTAGTGCATTATTGTTACAACATTTGTTTTAACCTTTAGTTAATTGTCTAATTAATTACATGGTTGCTAAGTCGAGTCATATCTTGTACATATTGTTTTGGGACGATTGGGACTCATGGGTAAAGTACTAGTATTATGGAGTAATGGGGAAGAACATCAATTATTACCCCCATATGTGCATCAAATGTTTTAAAGTACTCCAAATATTTCGATTATCTTAATTCGAGTCATTAGAATAGTTATTTGTAAAGTATGTAAAAGTTCAAGTGTAAGGGGAGAACCGAGTCCCCTAAGATGTATTATTTTAGGAATGGAAATGACTGTAACATTTGGTTTGATAGATGGCATCATTTAGGGCCTTTATGTAAAGTTATTACTCTTGGTGACCTGGCTTTGGCTGGTATGGGTCCCAAAGCAAAAGTTGCTGATTTTATTGATGAAAATGGATGGTTATGGCCTATGGAATGGGATGACAGGTTTGATGCTGTTCTTAATGTTCCTGTTCCTGCTCTTGATTCTAATATGAATGACAAAATGATTTGGATTGATAAGAAGGGTAGAGAAGTTGATTTCTCTATAAGTGAAGTTTGGAAAGCTGTTAGGAATGATTCTCCTAAGGTTATTTGGCATAAACATGTCTGGTTCAATCAATGCTATTAGATCGTTATAGCTCTTAGACGAGGTCTAATATTATATCTAGGAACACATAATAATGAAGGCGAAATATTCAAACATAGAATCAACCATTATTATGAACAAGGTTTTTCATTGATAATCATACACTCTAACGATTACAAATTAATTAACATGTTCTACCTTGATCAAGTAGAACACGTTATCTAAACTAAAACACTAATAAACTCTAGGCGTCCATTGTAGGAACTCGACGCCTAGACACACACACACACCTTTTTAGTCGACTACATTATGGAAGACATGAATTAATAATCTAATGTCCCATGTCCTCTTTATATACTAGAGGATTAGGGTTTACAAGATACTACGAAGGACTAATAAATAAAACTTCTTTTGCAAGCAAGTCCTTCCCCATCTTTTGTAGAATTCCTTCTTGTCACTTCAAGCCCTTCATGTTTCATTCTTTTTGTTTAGTATCATCAAATCAATAATAGACCCAACAATCTTCCCCTATTTGATGATGACAAAACAAACACCTGCTTGTACGAACTTCCCTAGACGAATTAGAAAAGTTGAGATAATTAAATCTCACCTTGAATGAAACAATCTTGTCGTCCCCTTAAGCCATGCCATGCCACTCGAACATCTCTTCCAAATCTCTTCCCCTTTTTGTTATCAACAAATAGAGAATGTAAGCAGTAAAAACTTCCCCTCGAGTGGTGCATGTAGATCAAATGATTAAACACATCATAATATACTTCCCCTGAAATCAATGTGTTAACCATCTCTTGAATCTTCAATTCTGTAAGCTCCTTGTAATGATTACTGATGAAAAAAAATCAAATATAACAAACTTGATGAAGAAGTAGAATAACCCAAACTTGTGTCTTATGTCTTGTACTAACCACGTGACTCCAAACTCATACCAGAACAACAATTGTATAAGTAGACTGTAACCTCTTGACAAAATCCTCAACTAATATGAGACACTGAGCACTACAATGTAACTCCTTTAAGTGATAGCCAATGTGTGCATAGAGCATCATAAGAAAAATCACACATTGCTAGATTTATCAAGTCTTTGTCACATCATTAACGCACAAACAAGTTATCTCCAAAGTGTAACACCCACTTTGAGATATGATAAGAACACTCATCCAAGAAACTCCACTTCACCTTCAAATAAGTGATAAACAATCTTCTTCGTAATCAATTAATCAAATAAACCAATTAACGAGCCTTTTGAAACCTTTAAGAACATAAACTTCTTCCTGTGTGTGTGAACCAAATAACCATTCTGTGTGTGTAAACCAAAACCAATCAAACTCATCTTGATCTGAACGTATGTACTTCCCCTTACTACTCTTAAATCATGCATATAAATTGAACCAGAAAACTCTTTACGTATCTCCATAAATTATCTTGTAGCAGTACTTTGCAATGAAACACGCAACAGTTCTTTCAAACGAGCAGCAGTACCTTGCATTCGGCAAGCAGTACTTTCAAATTCACGCAGCAGTACTTTGATATCAAGAGCAGTACGTTGAAACAGTACTTTCATTAGCACTACTTTAGTCGAGCGAACAGTACTTTCAAAGAGCAGTACTTTCATTAGCAGTACTGTCAACAAAATCAATACCATGACCTGCTCCTCGCTAAACTATCCATGACCAGTACATCAAATATTCCATGGGGCAGTACTTTGACAAAACTTGAAACAGTACCTTAAAAATAACATTACCTTAAAAATTCGCAAAGCTTCAACCATAATACTGACCCATGTTGATCAATTACGCACAAAACGCCAATCAATTAATTACAAATAAAGATAGCGTCGGCACATGCTATGGTCAATAATATCAAACTCCAATGCCTTTCCTCCTTCGTTCTCACTCTCAAAACCAATAGGATAACTCAAACGATTATACGCAGCACCAATATTTAGAACCAGTAGCACAAACAATTAGTGCGAATTAAAAAGCTTTAAATATCAATGATATGCGCCAAACCTATTATCAATTCAATAGTAACCCCACACAAGTACGAGGTTAATGAGCGAAGTTCATGTGCAAAAGACAATAGATCTGTTGAACAATTAATTACCAATATTCCAGTCGTTCAATAAAAATGGCAGCAACATATCATTAAATGGTACGAGATTAATAATCTTGGAACAGCAGTAATTAACCTTCGACAACAAATTAGAACCTAGCTACTAGGGTTCATCATCGACCCATGAAAAGTCGATTCCCCAAAACTAGTAGCATTACACCAAAACGTTGCATCATGTACAGCAGCTAGGGAGGTTTCAATCCAGACGGCACTTTAAAAGTGTCGCTAAAGTGTCGCTAAAACCCTAAATTCACCAAAAATCAATCACACGCATCCATAGCAGCTTTCTTTCATGAAGTTTAGGCACCAAATAACGTATAAACAACTTCCATAATGAATTAATACCAAGTAAACACGAATTCACGAAGTTGAAAAGCATATAAATCCCAAAAATCGACTTACATAAACCTTTTTCTGCAGCAGACTTTGACAATTTTTATCTTTTTATTGGAAGCTCAGATCAAAGATCCCTCCGGTGGAACTCTTCTTTGACACGTAGAGAACCTCCAGTAAAAATTTCAGCCCGATCCAACGGTTAACGAAGGAGAAATCGCCTGTACAAAACAGCTCTACAGAAAGTTGCGAAAATTAGAACCAAAGTCGATTTTCTTCTTCATTCTTCGACTAAAAACCTTGTAAATCCCTAGATCACGAGCAACCTTGGCTCTTGATACCAATTTTTAGATCGTTATAGCTCTTAGACGAGGTCTAATATTATATCTAGGAACACATAATAATGAAGGCGGAATATTCAAACATAGAATCAATCATTATTATGAACAAGGTTTTTCATTGATAATCATACTCTCTAACGATTACAAATTAATTAACATGTTCTACCTTGATCAAGTAAAACATGTTATCTAAACTAAAACCCTAATAAACTCTAGGCGTCCATTGTAGGAACTCGACGCCTAGACACACACACACACACCTTTTTAGTCGACTACATTATGGAAGACATGAATTAATAATCTAATGACCCATGTCCTCTTTATATACTAGAGGATTAGGGTTTACAAGATACTACAAAGGACTAATAAATAAAACTTCTTTTGCAAGCAAGTCCTTCCTCATCTTTTTTAGAATTCCTTCTTGTCACTTCAAGCCCTTCATGTTTCATTCTTTTGTTTTGTATCATCAAATCAATAATAGACCCAACAAATGCATTCCTTGGTATGCATTTATTTTGTGGACTGCTATCAAAGGAAGACTTAAGACTAGGGATAGATTGGCTAGATGGTCTGATGTTAATGATAAAAGGTGTTTGTTATGCAATCAGCATGATGAAACCCACAGCCATCTATTTTTCTCTTGTGAATTTTCTAAAAAGATATGGGAACAGCTCAAGCCTATGTCTGAGCTTGAGAATGTGGAAATGAGTGGGCTAGAGTTATCTCTTTTATTGTTAGTAAGCCAACATCAAACAACATATGGAGTGTTATCCAAAGATTAGTGCTGAGTGCTGCTGTCTACTCTATTTTGCATGAAAGGAATAATAGAAGAGTGAACCAAATCATTAGAGATGAGGAAGTTGTCTTTAACAGCATTGTGAATACTGTGATGATGAAATTGCCGGGTCTCAAGCTTAAGTATACGGCTAATGTGTATAAAGCTGCAATCATTTGGAATATTCCTTTGGGTAGAAGTGAGTACTACAAGAGAATGGTGGATGAGTTGATCAGAGGTTAAGTTTTCTCTCTTTATGGTTGATATGAGGTTTGATTTTCTTTTTCCTTTTCACTGGTTCCTTGCTTCCATAGAAGGAACTGGTTTTTGGTTATGTAATTTTTGTTTTGACCCTTTTATTGGTGATTCTATTCAGTTGAGTATACACAGGACCTCCTTTTGGGTCATAAAGCAGATGCTTGATGGTTTTCTTAATGGAGTTGCAAGGTCTGATGTTGGAAGGTCTTGGAGTGTGTTGTACTCTTTTTGTCCTTCACTATGGTTTTACCCTTAGGGTTTTACATAGGAAGGTTTTTAAGGAGGTAAACTACTTCAAGACTACCATCCTGGCTCTTCCCAGTGTTATACATTGTTGGTGGTTTGGCTTCTATGGTGCTTTGAGGATCTTTTTTATAGTTATCATGTTCTGTTATTTATTTTTTAGATTCACTGTTCATTAGCTCTATTTAAATTTAGACATGGCAGCCTTGCTTGCTAGTAGTTATTTTCAGATGGTGATGTTTGGAGGTGCTTAGGTTGGTCCCTTTGCACTATCCCATGTATTCAGAGTATGGTAATAACTCTAGTTTAAGTCATCTTTCTGCTTTGTCTAGTTTACTTGAGCTATTGTAGGACTTATTGTATGCCTTTGTTTGTTAATGTAATGTTTGGTTATATGAGCTTGGATATTTTCCTATGCAATATTTTTTTGTGGTTCAAAGTGTGGGAGCTAGGGGTGTGTCTTAGCTCCTATTAACTATTTGGACTTTTTCTTGTACTGCCTTTTGGCTTCATTTTGCTTAATAAATTTACTTTTAAATAAAAAAAATAAAAATAAAAAAAAACAAAAAAATAAAACAAGAAAAACGAAAAAAAACTAGAAAAAGAAAAGTGAAAAAAAAAACATACGGACTACCATCCCGTTTCCCTTTTATGTTTATTTTATGTTTTTTTTTATTTTATTATTAGCTTAAGTTGAGTTGAGTCTTGGCTTAGCAACGCCGCATTGTACATGTAATTGACCAAGATGATTAACTCACCACCAGTATCCTTTATTCAAACAAACCGTGTTATCATGTCCCTACACCTAACATTATAACCCTTGAAAANAATACCCACTACACGGTAGACGATCGTCTAGGAGTAAAAATCTGTCACCAACAAACAACTTGGTCCTCCAGTTTATAAGTTTAACCTTCTTCATTTTCTTGTTATTGTATTTTATTTGCATAGTGGTTTTTGGGTTAGTTGGCTAGCAACTAATTCCTCCCACTCCTTCAAACCTGAGATTTTACTTGCTTTAATAAAATATAAAAAAATACAAAAATAATCTTCCCTCACCCTTAGACCTAATTAGAGTAGCTTTTCATACCTAACGAACACTATTCCCTGTGGAGAACGATCAATCCCCCGTACTTACCACTACACTATACTACATCGGTCAGGTACACTGCCTGGTGGGGTTGTAAGCCTCTTGAGATCCCTCGTAGGGCCGTGTACGATCTTCCCTGACTCTATAAGCTCCTACTTCACTCCTATGTCGAGCCGACTAAAAGCTCCTAACATGGGATCATTAGAATTCGCTCATGCATTAAATACAACCATATAATCGTAGTACACATCCGATTCATGTTTCTTAAGACGTTCAAGCAAGTTACCGTATAGGAGGTTAGACAGTTTTCTTAAGCCTAACATCGACTTCACCCACCCACAACAATCACAAACAAACCAACAACATATAATCAATAGCTAGATTTCATTAGATCCAAGCAAACACAATAAAGACCTAGCCTAGCATGTTAATTGAAAGACAAGCATAAGATATAATCAAACAACACATAGACATATTGATTGATTTGGAAAAGGACTTATCTTTAATTAAGCATCCAAGTTTCAAGGGTGAAAAACCCTTAAAAATACTGTAAAACACGAGCTAGGGTTTTTCCCAAAAGTTGCACACTAATGAATGAAAATTAGACGAATATATATAGTATTTACAATCTGACGGCGTCACCTTATAGGGTGTGTCGCCGTCACCTCGCCGCCAAAACATTCCTCGGATTGCTCAGATCCAACTCTAACGCCGTCCCCCTTTAAACTTCTCTGGGCCGTCTCCCTTTACGCTATAACGTGACGACCTACATCTAGTAACACGTGACGCCGTCACGTGTTAAATCTCCAAAATCTTTCTGGGGCGTCTAGTGCAAAAATAATCCACCTTGTTGTCAATGAGTGACGCCGTCAGCTGGTAAAGCGTGACGCCGTCAGGTACAATTTCCAGCATATTTTGAGACTTTGTCGTTTTCTTCACTTTTATGCTCCAAAAACGTCCAAAATGCTTCCTTTTCCAGAATTCCTCTCCAAAGTACCTAAAATGACAAAATGAACAATTTAAGGCAATATTTGATTAAATAATTACGGATTAGGGCTTAGATGACCCCCTAAAAGCGTAACACTTTTCGCCTCATCAGAGAGTACTGACAAGGGGGCCAAGGATTCTTTGGAAGAATCTGAATGGCGAGGCGGCAGAGTCATTTAGAGTAAAAGTCGCAGAGGGATTTTCTACTCGGGCAGAGGACTTGGCTGCTAAAGACGCAGACCAGATGTGGAACACTCTTGCCGGCATCATTAAGGACGCAGCAAAGGATTCCCTTGGTGTGGCTAGCGGGGCATCAAGGACCCAGCCGCCCAACAGGGAATCTTGGTGGTTTAGCGAGGAAGTGCAAGCCAAAGTTACGGTGAAACAAGTTAGGTTCAGAGAGCTTCTTGTGTGTCGAGAGGGACAACTAGCTGACATTACCGCCGCAGAAGAGAGGTATAAAGTAGCTAAAAGATAAGCGAAAAAGGCGGTAGCTCAGGCGAAGGACAAGGCGTACGAAGACCTGTATAAGAAATTGGACTCCAAAGAGGGGGCAAACGATATATTCAGGATTGCTAAAGCCCGAGAGAGAAAAAGGAGGGATTTAGGAAACGTTAAATATATCAAAGATGAAGGTGGACGGACCATTGTGAACGAAGAGGATATTAGGAAAAAGATGGGAAGAGTATTTATCCTCTCTTTTCAACGAAGGAAGTACTGAGGGAAGCGGGGAGGAAGAGAACACTAGCCAACGGCCAGAGTGCTATTATTCAAGGATTAGCCAACCAGAAGTGAAGGTTGCACTACAGAAGATGGGTAGAAACAAAGCAGTAGGGCCGGAACAAATCCCTATAGAAGCGTGGAGGTGTCTAGGTGATGAGAGGGTTGAATGGATGACATGCCTCTTCAACAAGATCTTCTCCGGTGCTAAGATGCCGGAAGAATGGAGACTCAGTGAAGTCATCCCCATCTATAAGAACAAGGGGGATGTGCAAGTGTGTTGCAATTATAGGGGCATTAAGCTTCTTAGCCACACCATGAAGCTCTTGGAGAGAGTTGTTAAGAAAAGGTTGAGAAGGGAGACGAGGGTGTCTGAGAACCATTTTGGTTTTATGCCAGGAAGGTCTTCGATTGAGGATATACACCTTCTGAGAAGTCAAATGGAGAAATATAGAGAAAGACAAAAGGACCTGCATATGGCGTTCCTTGACCTTGAAAAGGCATATGATAGCGTCCCACGAGAGTTGATTTGTAGAACTCTTTTTAATAAAGGAACCCCAAGGAGATTCGTAAGGGTCATTAAGGATATGTATGAGGGGGCTAAGACCCGTGTACGGTCCACAGTGGGGACCTCATAGTTTTTCCCTGTAGAAGTTGGGCTCCACCAGGGATCTGCCATCAGTCCTTACCTTTTTGCCTTGATTCTAGATGAGTTATCTAGAGGGATACAAGAGGGTATTCCGTAGAACATGATTTTTGCCGACGACATTTTGCTGGTGGCGGAATCGGCGAAAGGGTTAAACAACAGACTTGAGCAATGGAGGGAGGCTCTTGAAGGCAATGGTCTGCGGGTAAGCAGAGAGAAGACTGAATACCTGAGATGTGACTTTAGGAGGATCGAGTCAGGACACCATGAGGAAATTGATATTCGTATCGGTGACCAGATGCTGCCACCCAAGGAGTCTTTTCGATATTTGGATCGATGATTCACAAATCAGGGAGTATAGATGAGGACGTTACCCACCANGCTAGGGCTCAACACGCCCGGATCAAGTCAAAATTTTTATTCTCACTCTTACCTAGTAGGAAAGTCAAACTTGGTGTCAAAACTTTTATTCTATTTTTGCATGATTTTTATATATATATTTTTTTTCATTTTTTCTGTGCTTTTTCTCATTGAAAATTTNATAATGAGATCCGCGGATACTTAGCCGATAATTTTAAGCCATGCATATATAAAGTAAAGTACGGGAGCCGACAAAATAGTAGCTCCTTGTGTACAAAACTAGCACAAGATTATGTGATCATCATTGGTTAAGGGAACAAGCTAGGGCTCAACACGCCCGGATCAAGTCAAAATTTTTATTCTCATTCTTACCTAGTAGGAAAGTCAAACTTGGTGTCAAAACTTTTATTCTATTTTTGCATGATTTTTATATATATATTTTTTTTCATTTTTTCTGTGCTTTTTCTCATTGAAAATTTTCAAAATTTTTCAATTTTTTGGATTTTTGAGGAAGAACGGGGTTGCGTAAGTAAACGACAAAGGTGAAAGTGCTAGGTCAATCAAATCGAAGATTCACGCCCCCAGACTAAAGATAAACATTGTCCTCAATGTTTTCAAGGTAAGGGTAATCCTAACAATAATTCTAAGGCCGTTTATTAAGTATGCCAAAGATACCATTAGTCGATAAGATTTGGATATAGGATTTCCAAGCAAGCATCAAAGCATGGGACTCGAGTGGAGATGAGACGAACCACGAGCACGAGAGTCATCATGAATTGGGGAAATCCTGCACATACACAAACAACCAAGCAAACACAAGATTGGAAGAGGTCGCCCTCCTCGCGTTACTTATCAGATAATAAAAGGGTAAGCATTGGGTGCCTCCCACGAAGCGCTTGTTTAGTAACGAGTCGTATAGCTTAGACTCGCCCCGAATTTACTTGTCCTTGGGGGAGCAAATGAAACACATAGCATGCAAAGTTATGATGCCGGGATCAAAAACAACATCCTCACTCCCGGGGGAATGACGGATGGGAGAAACAGCAGCATATGTGAAGAATGGAAGGAAGATTTTTATCACAATTAAGATCAATTCTTCATTTTCAAAAACCTTGGGTGGAAGGGCTGGGATAATTTTGTCAATTAGTAAGCCTCCCCCCAGACTAACGTCTTTCTCAAGATCAAATTGAAACGATTCATATTCGGGAGGAGAGGAAAAAGCAAGAGAAGTGGTATTGCCACGACTCGTCTCCTCCGAATCAAAGGAAAAAGCTTCATAGACTGGGATAGAAAGATCGGGATGAGAAGTGGGATTGCCACTTAATGCCTCAATCCTCGCAATGAGAAGATATACTTTCGAAAATTTTTCACGAAGAGCTTCATCTTGAATTTCGTTATCATCTTCCTCTTCTAAGCTAACGAGCTCAGAAGGTAAGTCGTCGACATAATCGATGTCTCCAAAAGATAAAGAATCATATTCATTGTCGGACTCGGAGAACACTTCAACACGATCACAAGATTTGTCAAACGAATCCTTGAGCTCGGGCTCCAAAGGATCTGACGGCTTAGAAATATCAAAAACAAGTGTCGAAGAACATTTTGGAGAATCCGGAGGTGGGACAAGTGGTGTGCTCCTTTAAGCGTTAACGGAAATAATATTAGCTTCACCACATCATCAGGGACTTGGTTAATTTTGAAAGTATCGGTTATTAGATAAAATCTGCTGATGTGGGAGTAAGGATCATCGTTTTCGGAACCAAAGAAAGGTTTAATGAAATCAAGTAACTTGACGTTAATTCGATATTCATCTGCTAAAATCGGTGGGATAACGATGGCCTTCTCAAGATGTACCGGAATTTTGAGCAACTCCTCCATAGAACGTGTACCTGCCATGATATGAAGAATAGGAGAATATTTTTTTTGATTTTTATGTTTTGAAAAATGAAAAGTTTAAAGTGAAAACAAATTTTGAAATGGAAAATCTTTTTGGATTTTTGGTTTTAGAAGAGTGGAAATCAAAAGTGAAAATAAATTTGAAGACAAAATATTTTTGTATTTTTATATTTTTATATTTTTGAAATGTTTACAAAAGCGTTAACTTCTCGAAAGAAGGATCTTCAAAACACATTACTCAAACGATCGAACGACTAAATCTTATCAACCGCTCCCCGGCAGCGGCGCCATTTTGATTAGTTCGTTTTTCAAGCGGTGAAGCTTATAAACTCGGGTCGTTGTCCCAACGAGGGTTGAACTGATCTCGTCACTCAAGATCGTGAGATATGTGTAGTGAATAGGTTTAAAAGATGATTTTGTTTGTTTATACTACAACGACAAATTAAAATGCAATTAAGGTAAAGAAAAGCGATAAAGTGACATGAAATAAGTAAACAAGTAAAGCTGCATGTAATAAAGCGAATAAAGAAAGCGGTAACTAAAGTGCGATAAGAAATGAGAACGGTAAATGAATTTAAAAGACAATGTGTTTGCAAAGCGATGCGAGTAAGTTCATTAAGCTTGAGGTAAAGGTTTGTGACGAGTTATTTTTCTTTCTCGAGATTAGTTGTCAATTAATCTTTTGAAGAGCTAATAACTCAAGACGAGTGAATTAATCGTCCAAAGGTTTTTGTCTTTGAATAATCAAATCACACGTCTAAGTAATCTTTCGATTATTTATCACAAACGTTTAACGCTCTTACTTAACTCACAAATTCGAATCACTAAGCGAACACGTTTAAAAACTACTCACGACTCATTTTAAATAAAGTTAAGCGACAAAGAAATTAAAAGACTTGTAAACATTAAAACGTAAAGTAAGTTTAAGACTAAAAACAAAAAGAGACATGACTTAAATAAGAACCGACACTAAAAAGATTTTAAGAAAATTCGACAGCATAACGTTTAGATTTGAGAAAAAGAAAACCTCACTCGATAAACGATGAGGTGAATAAAAGCCTAGCTCGGCTTGAAATAAAAATGAAACAAGAAAAGAAAAGATCAAGTCCAAACTCGCTATTTCTTTCAACCCATACTCGCTATTAATTAAATATCATACTCGCTAGTTATTATTTGTCCATACTCGCTAATAGAATCACCCCATACTCACTAGGTGTTTCCACCATACTCGCTAGAAATGATCTCCCCTACCTTACTCGCTAGAAACCACCCCATATTCGCTAGTAAATTCATCCTACTCGCTAACATTCTGCTCCTACTCGCTAACAAGGTTTAGATGTATTTCATATTAGCAAATTCTAAGTCAAACATGTCAAGCTCCTTTTGACTTTTATAAATGAACAATTACGTATTGAAACTAATAAGGATTTAAAAAGATTGAAATTAATAAAGTTAAATGTAAAACAAAAGTAAAAAAGGTAAATAAGCTTAAATAAGCTAAAGAAGCCGCGACACAAGTTACAAGCCCTAGATTTTTAAAATTAATAAAACTAAATAAAAACTTAAATCTAAACTAAAACTAATAAAAGCTTTTAAAGAAAAACAAGTTTTAAAGATTAAATAAGCTAGAGAATAAGCAAATAAGCCACGAAAAGAACAAATAAGCCCTAGCCCTTGAGCTTATTCATTCGACTCCTATGTAAAACCATGAAAAGGTGACAAGAAAAGTTTATAAAAGCTTTAAAGAAAGATTAAGAACATGTAAATAAGCTCAAAGATTAAAAGACTTGTTAAAGAAAGATTATTAAGAACACAAATAAGCTAGAAATAAGATGTGAAATAAGCTTGAATTAAAGTTGAAAATTACACTAAAGCATAAAATAAGCTAAACTACACATACCTTACACCTACTCCTACTCCTAATCTAATCTAATGCTTACAAATGAAGCCATCCAAAGATATTTATCTAGCTAGGGGGTTTGCAAGTTTGCTTACGTGTACGCTTTGCCCCCTAGACTTTTACAAGTCATAAAATCAACACGTAAACTACATTACAACACTAATAAACGTCTTAAATACTAAATGTAACTCTTGTAACTTCGAGGCTTCGTGTTGACATATCATCCAAAGGTCTTCAAAGATGTAAAAGTGATTTCTCGCTCGAATTTGTGAAGCTTATCGTAATAATTAGCTTTGAACTTCGATTAAGCATCTCTTTCGTATTCTCGAGCCTTTAAGAAATAAATTCGTCATCACGGGCTTTTCTTGAGTAGATATCATCGTTGACTCGGCTTTTTGACACTTTTCCACATCTCGTGCTCGTTTTAGGCTTTTTAGTTGCTTTATGTGTCATTTATGCAATATCCTTTCCTGCACAGTCACAAACACAAAAACTCTATATCTTTGGCGTTTAACGTTAGTTTTTGGTCATATTAACACTTAAACTAAGGTCAAAAGTATGTGTAAAATAGCACATACCAAGCGAAAATGTAGAATTTGAAAAACTTGTTTCTTATCAGTTGAATCCATTTCCAAGTTTAGCCTTTTGACACATTAAGCCCTTTAACCTCAAAATATGTTCCATAAGAAACATTTTGACAATTGCTGAAATTTTGACTTTCAATGGGATGACATGTACTTGCACACAGAGAAATGTATCAGGCACAAACAAGTATACAGATTAATCAAAAACTCATTCTAAATCATCCTAAGTGCTCAGTATTCTCAAATTATCACACAAGATCACAGATTAATTCATTCTCTCACTCGAAATTCTCCAATTATTATCATGGTTTGGGGTTATGATATGAGACTTATGCACACATGTTAGCATCATGATGCCTGAATAAAGACATCAACATCTTAAACCCTTAAATCACATGATTTCAAACCTATGTTGTTTCTAATCGAGCAAACACACCAATCGAGCATCCTTTAGTGTCCTCTAAAGCTATATGAAATAATTAATTAGACTAAACACATAAAAATGCCCTAATCGATAATTACATAAACCCTAGTTTCTGATTAAGCCTTTTTTGACCGTTGAAAACATTTTAAACATTTTAGGGAACAATTAGGCAACAACAATGAAGAAGCAATAAACACATAATTGGGAAAAAATCGAAGAGAAAAAATCGTTAGTCTGATTCGTTGAGGTTTTTAATTATGTGTGAAACTTTTGAGAACATTTGTGAAAAACATTATTTAGAGCCTGTTTTATTTTCCATGCAATGACCTTTTACCTAAGTTTAAGACTTTTTGTGAACTTTGTCGAAAAATTAATAGCTTTTCCTTTTGAAGTCTAAACATGGCTAATGTTGGGATCACTACAGGAAAATTTCTTTTCTCCCCCTCGAATTAGCATTTACTTTGTGAAGACTTTTTTGCACATTTTAATTCGAGAGATCATAAAACTTTTGAAGATGAGTTTTTAATCTGAATGATGAAGAAACAACTTTTCTTGAAGAATTATGATAAGGTGTGCAAACTTCATGATTTTGTGAAAAATTTTCTCCCCCTCAAAATATGTTCCACTGATTGAATTTTGAAAAAGTTTTACATATGAGGAACATGTTTTGAAGATTTGATGTTTGCACACTTTGAAAGATGATTTTATTATTTTTTGAGTATCCACACAGTATAGTTCAATCGTACCCTTTTCGACATGCTCCTTGATGAAATGTATCAGACAGCAACATGATTGGATTTTGAATGTTGAACCGTAATGCAGGAGATGGCAATGACACTCTTGGGGTTACAGTACATCGGGATATTGTCAAAAGATATAACCATAATCTATGATCTGAGATCGCATTCATATGATTGGAGCAGGCAGACATAGCTACGTATTCAGCTTTTGTTGATGACAGTGATGTATAATCCTGCTTCTTTGACCGTATCCTTTTGCTACCAAACGAGATCTGTAACGGGATATTGTGCCTTCAGTGTCCAGCTTGTTTTACCAAATCCATTAAAGTCCAATGATGTGTCGAAGGGTGATGTTGGTAGAACGTATGCATATTAGACGGATCCAAATTGCGAGAAGACGACTCTGCTATATCAGGAACGGTTGGAGCCGGTGCAAATGGTTTGTCGAAAGCATTTCCGTCATAATCTGCAAGTGCGGGTACTTCTTGATTTTGTTGATCAACAGCTGTATCATTGTTGTTGGAAGCAGTTTGTTCTTCTGTTGTTGGAGAATCGATTGGAGGTGCATCTGCAGCAACGGTCGTTGTTGTAGATTCAGGTGTATCTTGAATTGGAATAGTATCAGGTTGTGCAGCGGAAACAGTAGATACATCTGGAGCACGTTATTCGACATTCTCGGTGAACAGAGGAGCAAACAAAGTTTCCAAATTGTTGACGGGTGAGTGATAACAGTTCAGCTGAAGGATCTGGGAACTTTAGACGGTTGGTTGCGGGTCCTAAGCTGTTGTACTCAGAAGCCATAACATTAAGCTCGGGTCCGAAACTGAGTTGTTCCGAAGCCATCATTTAAGTGCGGGTTTCGTACTGAAGTATACGAAAGCCATCCCTGTTAAATCTGCAAAGAAAGAAAGAAGAGACAAAGCAGAGAACAGGGATCCCCAAGTGTAATTGGGTTCCGGATGTTAGAAGCATAAAGTTGTAGTGTCAATTATCTTCTTGACACCAGAACACTCAATATCAATGGTTTGCTTTCTCGCCTCAGGGATAGATTCTGTGGATTTCACATTAGTTTTGGTGAAAATATCTAAAATCTTTCCTGTGGGAATCCACCTAAGACCAATCGCTTTGAAAATTCTACCCGTGGGTACCCACCTAAGGTTAGATCTAGGAGATGTTTTCCTCTTAGGTGCAGCGGAATGAAATGTGGGAGCATCACTTAGTTGAGAAAACCTATGTCCTATATTGATCCACTTCTTAGATTTCTGATTTATGGCTTTTGGTTCAACGGGTTTGTTTTTCTTAGTCAATTGAGCCTTTGCAAGTGAATTTCCCTTTGGAAAATATTTTAAAGAACCTACAACATGATTTTTTAAGCAACTACTCTTAGATGCTATCCAATTCCTATTAGTTTGTTGATTACTCTTAGGTTTTGGTTTGCTACTACTAGTAGTGTTTTGCAATACAGTGGAAGGCATCACATGAGGTTTTGAACCTAGAATTCCATCTTTTTGAAGCAGTGCCTTTTTCCTAGCCTTTTCTAGATCATAGTTCTTGCACATGTCATTTTTGTCATAAGACTCTTTACTTTTAATGCTCGTTTTAGACATAATTTTCGAACTAATCCTAGATGAGCCAGGTATAATCATGTGTAGAGGTATAGCAGAAACAGATGCATTTTCCTTAGGCCAGGAATGTGGAGTGACTGGTTTTGTCAAATGATTAATCTCAACAACTTGGGGGACAAACCGAGATTTTGAAGATTTGGGTCGTTCAGATTTAAATGCAGTTGGTTGTCTAACCACTGATGGTTTTCTGATTGTTTGAAGAGGCGGTTTCCCCAAGATTGATGGTTTTGCAAACTTAGTATCCACACTCTGGCCAGTCAATCTTCTTAATTTGTTTTGCAATGCAGCATTTACGAACCCCTTTGCTTGAATTTGACCTTTTAAAAGCTCATTTTCCTTAACTAATGTATCCACACGTTTACTTAGTTCATTCAAAAATTGACCATTGTTGCCCGAAGTTAGAGATTCGTTTTGCAATTTAAGTTCGAGTGAGATGCAATGAGCCTCAAGTTTTGAAAAATCTTTTTGAAACTGGGCAATGGTCTTTTTGAGAAGAATATTTTGAGACTCAAGAGTTTGGTTTGATGTTTCACTCATTAGATTATCAAGCAAGGGCTCAGACTCAAAACATTTGTCTAGACATTGCACAACATTCTGGTCAACCTTTCCTTCATTTTTGAATTCAGGTTGCTCAGATTGTTGTTTCTCATTAGCAGGCATAATATGAACAACAGTAGATTGTACCTCAACCATTAGCTCTTTATCAAAGTTTGGTTCTGTGTCATAGATGGGTATGACATCTTCCTCAACCATCTGTTCTTTGTCAAAGTTGGGCTCTGAGTCATAGGATGGTCCGATCTCTGCATAATCAGCGTCTGCATCATTCTCTAATCTGCTGCTGTCATCCGACTGTTCTAATTCTGTCCCACTACTTTTCCTTGTCAACCAAACTAGCATCTAATGCTTTAGCCGTATTAACTTTCCCTTCTTGAGTCTGCAATTTACTTTCATTCACCCTTCTGTTAAACTCTCTTTCATGAAGTATTCTTTCAGCAATCAACTTCTCAATAGACTCCATTAGTTGGAGCAATACATCTTTGAAACTTTGAAAACCAAGTCGAGTGTATTCAAGAAAATACTTGCTTGCCATGAGAGAGTCATCGTCCGAATATACCCTCGTACGGATGAATTGCTGAAACTGTTTCTTAAGTACATAAAAGGCAGCCATGGATCCATTCTCGTGATGTTCTTCTTTGTTAAGTTGATCTTCAAGTTGATCCATGTTAAGGAACATCGTATGAGTGAACGTCTGAACGTCTTCACCAAAGAGTGATGGAAATGCCCGTTTGAATCCATACTCGGAACGAGTTCCTGCTAAGTCAATGTTTGAGAGGACCTTAAGATGTGAATGAAGTAATCTATAAGATGCCATGCATTTCTCTTTGTAATGACCAAGAACCATTCTTCAGGAGGTCAGGGATGCTCGAAATAAAGGTTAAACATGGTAAAATTAGATTAAAGAATTGGGGAAGATGTGTGTGTTTTTCTAGAGAGAGAAAGGGAAAACCACACACACCTCCTTATTACAATTGAGACATCCTCCTCTCCTAGTTGCAACTAGGAGAGTATTTATACTACTAATCACTAAAACTATGTCCTAATGTCAGAACAAGTCCTTGTGATATGATACTATTGCAATTTCCACATATAACATTATTTTCAAGGCTAACAATCTCTCCCCAAAGTAATGTTATATGGGAATTGCTTACAATGTTCCCTACAAGCACAATTAAGTAAAATACAATACAAAACATAAGCACAGCAGCATTGAGAGTGGTCTTCAAGCACCATAGCTTCACTTATACATCTGAGTCTTCTCGGCTGCCATCACTTTGCTTGTAGAGGAACAATGTGAGCGAATCTAATTAGGGATTAACAATGGCCAATACAATACACTCTCCCCTAATTAGTGCTCTCCCCCAAACTGACAACATCTCTGATGAATGCCCTAAATCTGAAGAAGTCTTTTATGATAAACACATGCGAACCGTCTTTAGTCTTCAAACATGCAGCGAAATATGTAAAACGACTGTAGACTCGACCTTCTTCAAGATTTTCTGTTCGGTGGTACAACGTATCAACATCTTCATCTTCACCAAATGCATTCCAGCTATCTTATAATCATCCCATAACGTACACATGTAAGCAACAAAGGTAGAAACGGTTAAGCCTGGTCACATGGACCTTTAGTACTTCATAAAGTACATATTTAGTACACATTTCTCTCCCCTGATGATTGCGATCTCAACGAAATCAGCATACCAATGTGTATATGTAGTTGTAACCGGAAGCACCTTTAGCATAGACCATAATCAGCACGTGTGAAGATGTCGATAATCCCAATCTACTAACGATACCATTAGAAATTGTCTAACTCTTTATCAACCTCTGAATCAACAACGACGGCTATTTCCATTAACCTCATGCAGAAAAACTCAATATGAAACTTGAGAATGAAGTAAGATTCCCCAGACTTGTGACTTAAGCTTGCGGTTCTTGTAGTGACTAAGAGCGGTGTAGAGAGTTCGTACTCCGTTGAATCCCTAAGTACTCAATACTCCTCAACCAACCAACCATCAAGTATGAGACGTAACACCTCTTGATTATCCCCAACTACGTGTGACACTAAGCACTACAACGTAACTCCTTTAAGTGATAGTTAACTAGGTCTTCGTCCGTTCCCCCCTTGACCTATGAAAACTAGATAAACCAAGTCGTCGTCACCATTAATGTAACTCCTAGGTTAACATATGTATGTGCCTAACAAGTATCTACGAAAGTCATGCATCCATCCACCCCTAGAATTTGAGATAAATAAGTACGCATCCGTAAGACTTCACTTCAACTCCAAGCAAAAAATAAAGAATTCTCCTTGTAGTGACAAACTTCTGATATTAGCCATCGTCATTGTATTATGATTCTTGATCAGGATCTTTTTAAGCAAAACGTTGTGTGTTTTGAGGTGTGATATATTGGTATTTATGTAATGAAACAAATAAATGAATCATGTTCAGTATACGGTCTACCAATGATATCATGAAGTGGGTGAGGTGATATATTGGTATTCATGTAATGAAACAAGTTAATGAATCATGTTCTTGTATAAGGTGTACCAATAATATCAAGTATTGGGTGTGGTGATATTAGGGTTTATTTTAGTGATTTCCAAATTTCCCTCCAAAAATTGAAGTTGAAAAATTTCTCGCTCAAACTTTGAAAATCACTATGAAATGCGAGTCTAAGGTTGCACGAAAAATTTGAGTTTTAAAAATTTTTACGCCAAATTTTACCAAAAAATTTGAATTTTGGCCAAAAAATTTGAATTTCTGGTCAAAATTTTCAACATTATACCAAATTTTGAATCTCGCGTAAAAATTGAACGTTTAAGCTCCCGTAGAAATTAAATTTTACTCGCTAAAGATTGATCCATACTCGTAGAAATTAAATTTTATCGAAATTATTATTTTTTTTTATTATTTTTTTTCATACTCGCTAAAGATTGATCCATACTCGCCAGAAAATCTTCCATACTCGCTAATACATGCTTACTCGCTAAGAGTAGCTCATACTCGCTAAAAGTAGCTCATACTCGCTAAGATTAGCTCATACTCGCTGAAAGCATGACGATACTCGCTAGACCTAGCTGAAACTCGCAAAACCTTATCCATACTCGCAAGATGTTAGCAGTCATACTCGCTAAGAAGCAAGTCAATACTCGCTAAAAAATCAGCTAACTCGCTGTTGTTGTTCCATACTCGCTTAACCCTAATCCTTACTCGCTAGGATTGGTTGAAACTCGCAAAACCCTAAAGTTAAAACACGCTAAGATCTGCTTAAGAGTCACGAGCAGCATGAAACACCCACGAATCAACTACAATACCCACGAATCTCACCAATAAAACCCAAAAACCAAATCACACGAACTCCTAGTAGCCTATACGAAAGATCTAGATGAAGCCCTAGATGTAAACACCCACAAATCTCACCAAACCAATCGAATAGCCTCTAAAACCACCCAAAAACACCACGAATCGCCCCTGGTTAGCTCTGATACCAATTGTAAAGACCAAGAACCATTCTTCAGGAGGTCGGGGATGCTCGAAATAAAGGTTAAACATGGTATATTAGATTAAAGAATTGGGGAAGGTGTGTGTGTTTTCTAGAGAGAGAAAGAGGAGAAACCACACACACCTTAATTATTACAAGGAACATCCACCCTCTCCTAGTTGCCACTAGGAGAGTATTATTAACTAACAAGTCACATAAACTATGTCCTAATGACAGAACAAGTCCTTGTGCTTTGCTACTATTGCAATTTTCCACAGTATAACATTACTTTCAGGCTAACAGATCGTGATGATCTTGGAAAACTTAAGCAAAGGCTGACGTTCGGTATCTTTCATTGGATTGTGAAAACTCAAAAGGATTTCGAATACACCGTCGTAACTAGAGAAATTCAGGAGACCTATCCATGCTAATCTTCGATGAGCTCACAGAAATGGCTTCCTGAGCAAAACAGCTTAGGACCCGCGACCAACGTCTAAACGTTTCCAGATTCTTCAAGCTGAACGTTGTCACTAACTGCTCGAGAATTGGATAACATTGTTTTTCTCCTTTGTTCATGATTCCTTTGAGACACGTGCCACCAGATGTATCCACTGCCTGTCAAGATAATATTCAAGTACTGATCAATGGTTATACAACACAATAGTACACCCATGCACCCCGACTGAACACCAACAATCAGAAGTAACAAACCGCTTCCAACGACCCGCAACAACTGAAGATCGAACAACAACAATACCCGAACCTGCCAATTATGATCCAAATGCTTCTTCAATCCGTTTGCTCCGACTCACGAACCTTTCAGATATTGCTGAGTCATCAACCACCAACTTGGACCACTAAGTATGCAGCAGTTTATAAGCCCTCACGCCTTCAACACATCATTGGATCGTGACCATCCAATTGTAACATTAATTGGTCATCCAACAGCTCCAGTTATGACTAGACAACAACTTCACTCCGATGCCGAACATTGCCATCCTATGCTCTAACAGTTAGTCATGAAGAATCTAAAAATATTAAAGAAAGCTTCTCACTTTACGCAACTGGATCGAATCAATGCTTAGAGGATTAAACAATTCAAACGTCTTGAAGTTTGGGATTAGTTGAACGACCCTGTATGGGATTTATGTCATTGGCTAAAATGGATTTGGAAAAACAAGTTTGGACGCAGAGGCATGTTATTCGTACAAAACGACGTTTGGTAGCTAAAGGATATACTCAACAGGAAGGAATTGACCTTTGAGGAATCTTTTGCAACCAGTGGCTAGACTACGAAGCTGTTCGAATATTTTTACATACGATGCTCACAAAAACATAGTCGTTTTATCCAATGGATTGTGAAAACTGCATTTCTGACCGGTCAACTACATGAGGAGGTATACGTTAGTCAGCCAGAGGGTTGTCGACCCAGAGCACCCAAATCATGTCTACCGACTTAAGAAGGCTCTCCTATGGTACTCAAACAAATGCCCCCAGGGCATGGTAATGATAAACTTACTGCTTTCTTGCTGCTGTAATTCTTTCCACTAAAGGTTTACTAGATCCAACCTTTGTTTTATTCAAAAAACGAGGAAGATGTTTTAATTTTGCAAATATATGACGATGACATTAGTTTTGGCTCTAACAAACAAAAAAGACTCAAACGCTTTGCCAGATTTAATGAAAACAAAATTTTGACAANCTCACGTTATTCTCGATAAAAGGAAATTATCGAGAAAAGTTGGAGACAATTATCGAGATCTCTGGTTCAAAGGAGACAAAGTATGTTTTCGATGTAGCTGAAAGGGATTTCGATAGTTTCACAATATTTCGAAAACAAACAAGTGATTTCGATAAATGGTGAAGTTCTCGATAACCTCAGTTTTCTTGATAACAAGTATCCAAAGTTTCGAGATTATACAATAACGAAACTATCCAATATGTCGAAGTGTTTTCTTTCTTATACAAGAGAGAAAAGCAATGAGTAAGCAATGAAAACACTGAAGTATTAATATCGAAAGATCTCGATAAAAAAGGGTTTTGTGTTCTCGATAAAAAGGGGTTTTGTGGTTCTCGATAACTAGCCAAAACGCAGATTTTTCTTTTGTGAAAAAGCAATCCTAAAACGTGTTTTTAATCCAAGATTCTTGTACAACTAGCATTAAAATGATGAAATCTTAATGAAAGTTGCAAATTTGAAAATTTTCGATAAAAAGTACAAATTTTATACGAATCTAAAACCCAAAAAATTTTAAAACTTTGTTGTTTGTTTTGGTTTCTAACACAAGTTTGGTAACAAATATGTGATAAAAACACAAAAGAAGCAAGAAAGTTGCAAACTTTTGAATCTAACGAGATAAAAAACGTGTTTTTGGGGCGTATAACACAAAAAAATAAACTACACCTTCTTCTAGCGATTGATACCACTTGTTAGGTCACCATTTTAGTAAACACAAGTAATATTATAAGAGAAATGAGATGAGAATTAGACTTGGTTGATTAATAACAATATGAAAGATGAAAGAGCAAGAGTTTTCTTAAGATATGAAATTAACCAACAAATGTAATGAGATACATGATGTCCTATTTATAGGAGAGGGATAGGGCAACACTCCCTTCCTTCCCTATCTTCTAAGTCGTGGGCTTTCAAGGCCCATTGGACATCTTATTAAACTTAAACATAAACCATACGAGTAACTAAATAACGTAGCTAATAATGATAATTCTAGCAACCTAATACATTTACTGAAATGACCGAGACTTGACTGAATAGTTGAAAACTATGATCCTAACAGAAATCATACCTGACGGCGTCAGACACCAAAAGGTGACTCCATCACTTGAAGACAAAAGAGGTGGATTTATGTTTGTACCAGACGCTCAAGAGAAGAAATTAAATCAAGGTTTAACACCTGACGGCGTCAGGTGTTACAAAAAGAAGGCCGTCTCGTGCAATGCTAAAGAGAGAAGACCCAGAGGATTTTATAACGTGACGCCGTCAGAAGTAGATCTAGGTGATCCGAGAACCCTAAACACGGCGAGTTGATGGCGTCAGAAGCTATAAGCTAACGCCGTCATAATGTAATATCTATATATATTTTAGGATTTTTCATTCATTAGAAGAGGAACTTTTTGGTGGAACACGCACACAAACCTTAGTACGAATTTCAGACCTTTTTAAGGGTTTCATACCCTTGTTTCTTCCATGTTCAATTAAAGATAAGTTACCCATCAATCATTTAATATGTCTATGTGTTGTTTGATTATATCTTATGCTTGTCTTTCTTTTAACATGCTAGGCTAGGTTTATTTGTGTTTGTTTAGATGTAATGAAACCTAGTTATTGATTATTGATTGATGGTTTGTTATTAATTGTTGTTGGGTGAATGCTAATCGATGTTAGGCTTAAGAAAACTGGCTAATCTCCTATATGGTAACATGTTTGAACGTCTTAAGAAACATGAATCGGATGTGTACCACGGTTTTAATGGTTGTATTTAATGCATAAGTGACTATTAAGGAGGCCATGGTTAGGATACTAAACGTGTCGCCATAGGAAGAGATAGAAGCTTATAGAGTTGGGGAAGATTGTACACGGCCCCACGAATGGTATTAAGGAATGCAACCCATCACCCACGCCATTGTAACAAAATTATCAATCAATAAAAGATAACTAGGGAGTAATGAAGTCTAAGTAAACACGTTTTCTCCTTATAGGAGTTTTCTCATTTTATTTTCTTGTCATTTTATTTTTATTGCATTAGTTGGAACACCCCAACCCGAAAAGAGCTAAAGTGTAACATTTTGGAGTCAAATCAGAACACAAGTAAACGAAAATACATTACTAATACAAGGGTTACAAAGCAGTTCTAATGAAAAGATAAATGACTAATTCTAAACATTACAACTTCCAAAACTAATAACTAGCTAAGAACCAAAAGGAAAACTCTAAGTCAAAACTCTAATCCATGGAAGGGTATCAACAATTTAGTCCACTAAGAGCTCCTAAGCACTCTTCACTCAACCCAGCTTCCTTCTTGTAAGATACTCATTATCATAAATACGTATGGTTCTTGTGATTTGGTTTATGTATGGTTCGAATTATACAAGGATAGTGGAAGAGTTTTAGAGAGAGAAAGAAGAGAATGGGAGCCTTTAGAGAGAGAAACACTTGTGATATTAGATTAAACTAATGAAAGGTCCAACCCTTTCCAAAGGAGGAGAGGGCTATTTATATATATTACAAAATGCCCATCTCACGGGCTGTGGATCGGGTATACAGTGGGTAAAGACCCGTCCGTCTTCCACGATGTTACTTAATCTAAATTATTACTAACTAACGATAAATACTACGAGCTACATAATGCTAAACCATACTCGAGGTGACCGAGTATTTATTATGAATAATTGAATTCCTAACAATCTCCCCCTAAGGGAGGTCACCCCGGAAATTATACATAGAGTCCTAGCATTCTAATCTCTGGTGATATCTTTTGTAGCTCGTAGTCTCTGATAATTCATTGTCTTAAACTTTGTGCTTTCTGCAGTGGACACTAGATGACTTGTTCAATGTGTTGGATGATCTTTGGCATTTCTTGGAGTTCATCATCCAAATGAGTATCTTCAAGTCATCGTTGAGTAGTAACGTCTCCATGTGATGTTGACAGTGTTGTGTTGGCATGCTCGCACTTTTCAGGATCAAGATGTTTTTGCATCAGAGTTATGGAAGCATCGTTGAGGCCCATTCAATGATCATGATCTTTATGACTTTGATGTTGAAGTGTGAGCATGGCGTGGTGGATCAGCGTCATTTCAGCAATCAGCAACAATCACCAAATGTTCCTGCATAAGACAGTTAGCAATAAAACGTCCGATACTTACAGGTTCAGACTTAGAGATTGTTAACAGCATAGTGTGAAAACTTTCTCTAATCCTTAGGGGGAAAGAAGGGGCATCATAGTGTGAAAACGTCCGAAGTGACCTGCTTTCAGGGCTGTTTGATGTTGACCCTGGCAGGAGCTTCCATTCAATCACTGGGAACTACATAAGTAGATTCCCTCATAAATGTTCTGGCAGATTGCTAAGATCTGCGTAGGACTCATAATGTTATAGCTGGTGTTCTTAATGTTGAACAACTAGTGTAGAAGTATCAAGTGTTCCAATGAGATCTTTTGATGCATCTCGTGGCTCTAGACTCGATAAGTGCCTTGTTTTGGTCGTCGAAGACTGGAGCGGTGTCTCCTGTTTCAATATCAACATAGCTCGTAATGAGCAGTCGATAGATTATGCAGGGTTCCCCGTGAGAATAAAACAAGCTCTTTTGAGAGAACTTGAGTGGTTAGAAGGTTAAGTGCAGTGCGTCACTTGGTCCATGACGTCTTGTCTTTAATACCGATGTTGCCTTAGCAACAATCAGTAGCATATGAATTGAACCCGATTTCTGCCCTAAGGTTGAATAATGGGAGGGGTATTTCTTTTCACCCTTTCTCATTTCGTTTCTTTTTAATTCTTCAACCCCTTCTTTCCCCTTTCTCATTTATCTCCTTTTTTCATAATCATACCTAAGGACTTTCTAATACTATCTATTTGGTATTGTCCTTGGGTAGATCCCTCCGGCTCTGGCGGATCGTAGGACGGTTTCCCTTACCTTAGCCACCTTATAACTTCATGACTATCCTATGTTGCTATTGACAAAATCATTGAAAATTCTTTCAAAAGTGGTTACGATTTAAGAAATACATTTTAGCTAACACTTTGAGAGTTTTAATATTTTCAAATGCTCCCCCTTAACATGTGCTCATAGGTTTTAGATATAAATTTGCACATGTCGGGGTGAGTTGAACTTTTTGAATTGATCCACTCTTAATAGACATATACCCTAGGGACACGTTTACGTTGCTTAGTTAAAGGGATCCATTATCAGCTTTTAGGTGATAACTAGCCCTAATAACTAACTTGAAGTTGTTAACATTCCTTAATAAGGAAGTTAGACCCGTCAAAGTATATATCTAACGAGAGCTTCTCGACACGGTACTTTCTACTTGGATAAATCCTTTCGAATACTAACAATTTTGTTTCATCAATTCATGGTTAAGTCTGAGTCACGCTCACATGAGATGCCAAATCCTTTTATTCACTACAAGCCATTTTGCTCCCCCTCAATATGTGCATTGGTATATCAAAAAGATTAGCAAATATTGGAGAGCATATATTTACTTTTAAGTCCAAAACATCACATTTTATCAGATTTCATATTTAAATCACATTCTCTCCCCCATAAAAAAATTTCAAATCATTTGAGATTTTGTGATCCCAATTGATTTAAATAAGTTTAGGAGCATGGGAGAAAATGTGGTCAGATTTTTAACATGTACTGATTATGAGACGAATTAGTCACTGTTGCTGGTGCACAAAGTTTTGAAAGGTGTAGAAATTTTGAGCAAATACGCTCCCCCTCAATTAATGACCCGTTTTCTATTGAAAGAGCTGTAGTCATTATATTGAGCGGTAGGTATTTGTGAAAATTTAAGTCCAATAGCCACCTTGTAAACCATACAAACTCTCTTGAAGAATCATAGATGAGAGAGATTTTGGGATGAAAGAAGACTTCTCTTCTTTTTCTAGAAACGATGCACTGAAACGTACATTATTTTGAAGCAACACGGATATAAAGTAATCAGTGCCCGGGTGAACTTCACCCAGTAAGAGGAACAACCGTCTTTTTGGTGACGTGTTTTCCCCATCTAGAGTTACGGGTTGCTATCTGAAGTGATAGCAAGCCATAAAGACATGTTTTAACTATTTATTATAACTTCTACTCAAGCTTCATTTAAAGTTCCGTGCCATTATTGAATGACATTTCTAGAACCGTAAATGTTATCGATAAACAGAAGACATGCCTAAAGAAGAACTATTTTTGGTATTTTTGTGGTTTTTAGATTTTTATGGTTTTTATAGGTTTTATATTTTTGTATTCTTTTTTTGGTTTTAAACTATATACAAGGATATGTGAAGCGAATCCATTACTCCTCATTCTCTTCCTGAATACTTTTGAGTGATTCTGGTGTAAGACTCTTCATTCCAAGTCGTCGGAGAATAAATTGAAATCGTTCTCTCGGAAGTGCTTTAATGAAGAAATCTGTCGGCTGATACTCAGTCCTCAAGAAGAATAGTTCCACCACACCTTTGGAGAATCCGTTTGCCAGCAAAAACTTTGACAGTGTATCGTACCATGCCCTAGGCGTCTGCTTTAGGCTATAGAGAGCCCATTTAGAAATGCAATTTTCACATCCATTTGATGGACCGTCATGTTCTGACTTGCAATATTAGCAAGAAATATTTGGATGTATTCAATACAAACAACCGGAGCGAAAGATTCCTCAAAATCAATTCCTTCCTTTTGACGATATCCCTTAGCAACAGGCTTTTCCTGGTATTCAGAACGTCATCATGCTCATCAAGTTTCACTTTGAAGATCTACTTAAGAGCTATAATCATTGCACAGTCTAGAGGTGGTACCAATTCCCATACTTCAAGTTGATAGAACTCATGAATTTCTTCTTGCATCGCATTAAACCAACAGTCTTCTGAGATAGCAATCTTGAATTCTTTGGGCTCGACTTTTGATAGTACGGAATTGTAAAAGCACCACAAGGCATAGGTGGCAAGTTGCCTTTGTGTGAACACCGGTCCAGAAGGATTTCCAATAATGTTGTCAATCGGATGATCATAGGTCCATTATCAGAGTTGCTCATGTGGTTGAAAGTAGGGAACTGATGTAGCAGTGTTAAGATCTCCTGAAGAAGATGCCTCAGATGAAGATTCAGGAGCAAATATGTTTTTGAACGGAGCATCATCAGGAGGAACAAATGGATTCACTTCAAAAGAATTGTCTACTGCAGTGCTTTGATGTACGGAAGGAGATTGAAGATTCGATGATGAAGGTGACTGACTTGCAGATGGTTCATCTTTGATCAATTGAGATAGAAATAGATGGACCTTTTGAATTGTTTGGAACGAGTGCTACAGCAACTGGTGGTACAGGAGTGTTAACAGTTGGTGGCTCGAAGTATTCATCATATATCGGATCAAACAAACTCTTCAAATCCTCACTTGTAGGAGGTACATAAAGTGTTGCAGGCGTGGAATACTGTACAAGACCTGAACTAATTGGTCCCGGAGACAAAAGTTTAGACGCGGGTCCTGAACTGATGTGTACAGGAGCCGTTTGCTCAGTCAGCTCATAGAATGTGTCGTGAATGGTTTCCAAGATTTATCGGGTTCATTTGTTGTAGATTCGGTATCCCTTACGATCTAAGGAATAACCAATAAAGAATCCGATAACAGCTTTAGCTTTTAACCTTTCCAGATCTTGACTCTCATTTGTAGGGTAGCATAAAGCACCAAATACACGAAGAGAGGACAGATCTGGTTTTCTATTGTATACCAGCTCATATGGAGTTTTTGTTGTGGAGAGCATGTAACAAGGATCGGTTATGAGTGCAACTAGCTGTAGCAATTGCTTCCGCCCAAAGAAACATCGGTGGCTTGGAAAATGTTAGCATGGTTCGTGCAGCTTCCACAAGAGTAAACAAACTCAGTTCCATTGAGTGAGTTGTTTGTTAACAAACTCTGTTTCATTGTTTGTTAAGATGATTCTTGCGGTTTTGTTGAGTCTCACTTGCAATTGCTTGATCAGTTTGATGATAATCCCTGGAGTTGCATCCATGGTTCTCTAAAACTTCACCCATGTAAACCGAGAGTAGTAGTCAATGACATCTAGAACGTATTACTTCCCTTTTATACTCTGCACACTCATTGGTCAGCAAAGATCCATATGTAGGGTGTGAAGAACTTCCATGATGGTGTTGACAGTATTAGGTTTGTGGGTATGCTTATGGCTTTTGCCCAGTTGACAAGCCGAACAAAGATGATCTTTTCAAACATTAATCTCGGCAGGCCTTGTTCAACATACTAGAGAGCAATATCATTGATGGTACCAAAGTTCAAGTCATTTACACTTTGGTGCCATAGGCACGATTTGTTTTTTGAGACCCAAGATATCAAGCAAATAGGTTAGGGCCGCATCATGTCTTCAATAGAGATGGTGTACAAGTTAGTGCCACGACAGCCTTTTAGAAGATCAACACCATCCAATTTTCTGACAAAGCAAGTGTGTTTTCTGAAAGCTACTTCGAGATCAGAATCATAAAATTGTCCAATCATAGAACAAATTGTGACCAAGTCCTTCCACGTAGTATACCATGAAGATTTACACTGTCACCAAAGACATAATCTCCATAACCCATAATTGCCCCAAAATGGTCGTTCCCAAATCTAACTGTCCCGATAAACTTATTCACGAAATTCTTGAGCCGAGAGCGATCCCCGGTCATATGTTATGAGCAGCCTGAGTCCAAATGTCAAAGGACGATTCGTACGACCTGCATTTGAAAACAGATGAAGCAAGAGAGTTTGGATTGCCGGATCCCCAATTTAAGTTGGGTTCCAGTTGGTTAGTGCAAACAAATTCTGGAGCAACTGAGACCTTAGGTCCATTTGTTTCAATGGTAGAAAGTTCACTAATATATGCAATGGGCCTAGTTAAAGGACATTGGGCCTCTAAAGGGAAAGTTCTACCAGTCAGCTTCCATTTCTTAATAGGCACTACTTTAGTTTTAGTTATCCTAGTTAAAGGGCACTGTACTCCTAAAGTGAATTTTCTTCCAGTGGGCTTCCATTGATAACCAACATTGGCAAACAGTTTTCCGGTTGTTTTCCAAATTTGCTTAGTTCGTTTAGCTCTCCAAACTTTCTTAACTGGGGTTTTGTTAGAATACTTTAAATATTTCTCAACACATTTATCATGATTAGCCAAAATTAAGCATTCATTACATGTTTTGCAAAGTGAATTAGGGCTTGAATTATGATCCTTTTTGCACAAATCCGACTTATTGTTCCTCATGTGGTCTTTTACTTTCTCCTTAGGAACACTTTTAGCTAATGAAGTCTTATCATTCTTTATATTTCTCATAGGTTTTGACTTTCTAACTTTAGTGTCACTATTAACGCTTCGAGAAGCACTGATGGGAACCTTAGTCTTTTTCACTTCCAGTGGTGTCACAATTCACAATTTCAGGTCATTTGCATATCATTATTCAATTCACTATTCATCATTTCACGTAAACTAGGTTTACGGGTATTCATTTTTCATAACCGGGAAGGGTTAACCATGTGATCATGAGACATCATTCATAATACATTTCATAGACTAGGGTTAGTCTACATATCATCACTTCATCACGTGCATTCTATTCCACTCATAAGTTATATAGTATTTTAAATTACTTATATGTAATTATAAATAAAAAATCACAAGTGATCAATAAAAGGTATCATCACACCAAACAATCCCCACTATGGCACTAATATTTTTATATACTATAAAAATTGCCACTAAAATTGTAAAAGTTATTTATTTTATATTTTAAGAGTTTATGTGCATTTAAACCTTCATTTGTATTATAATATAACAACAATTGTACCAACAAAGCAATACCTATCAAGACACTCAATGTTTACAAAATTTATATTTTATAATTTTTATGACCTTATTTTTGTCACACTAGTTCTAATAAATATCTATTTTTAATTAACCCGGTACCCGAAAACGCTAAAACTACTCAAACTATACACTAAACGGTACCCCGTAAACAATTTATTGTATCAAAAACTACATCACACTAACCACAAGGCTAGGTGGCCGAATTTTAGTGTGCTATAGCACATATGTCTTAACCAAAATTTCCATATAAAAGCCCCAAATTCACCCAACAAAAACTACATGCAACATAATTATTTTTAGATCAAAATTAAAGTTTTCCCATTTCTTACTCTTGTGGTGTACGGTCAAACAAAGAACAACAAGAAGAAATCACAACATTTTCAAGGTCATGTGTTAAACACTCTCCATTAGTAGTCTATTACAAGGTTTTGAAATATAAACCTATAGATTAATTAAGTTTTCATCACTAAAAATATCCTTATCATCCAAGTAAGTTACCAAATTCTTTTTCATAAATTTTACCAAATTCTTGCAATATTCAAGCTATTTTTATATTAAAGTTACATGCATGTGCAAATTATACCACTCCATATACACTTTTATATCATTTTTAGCCTTGTAAACATATATTATGTAAACCTTTGGAGATTTTCTTGGTTGATGATTTTTAGGAACCCATGACACCCTAAGAAGGTGTATGGTAGGTTATGGGAATTGTTGATCTTGTTGGTGATGAATTTGGACAAATTACAAGATAGAAAAACCAATTTCAACAATATATATATTCTACTGGTCTTATTTGTAAAATATGGTAAACTCAGTAGGTATGAACTAATTTTTTACCAAAGATATAGAAAATACACTCTAAGATGAAGCCATGGCCGCAAGAATGAGTAAAAACGGATTTATAACGAAAAAGATATGATAAAAACAAGTTATACCAATTTTTATTTTAAACAATTTGGGACAGCTGGACATTTTTGGAAAACCTGGAGAATTCAGTAGCCCATGACCTATTTTAGACCAAATACTCAGAAAGTAAATTTTATAACGAAACCGTAGCCGCTTGAATGGACTAAATTGAGTTTACGACGAGAAAGTTACGCCAAAAACAATATTCATAACTATTAGTAATTTTCTGAAAAATTCATTGCTGATGGATATTTTTATACGGACAAAACAGGACAGTAAACCTTATTAAAATACATCGACTTGTTAAAAATGTGTTAGTACATGTTAAAAGGAAACCGGGGATAAAATTCTTAAGAAACGGACTTATGACGAAGAAGTTATGCCAAAAACAAGATTGTATAACTAATAGACATTTTCTGAAAATAATAGTGTTGTTACAACTTTTTATATGGATAAAACATGGCACAAGTCATTATTATAAAATACACCCACTTATTAAAGATTCACTCATTCACTATAACACGAAACCATGAATATATAGAACGTAGAAAATGAGTTTATAACGACCGAGATACACCTTGTTTTGCGACACGTTGTTCAAAACTATTTTCAGAAATTTTCTAAGTATATTAATTTCGACGAAAGTTATATTTTCACTATATGACTATTATAAAACATTGTTTCAATATATATATATATATACACATAAAGTACTATATGACTTGGTATTATAATATAAAGTATATTTTTCACAATTATAAATATTTCAAAACTTTATGAGTGATGTAGATAACATATGCACATGCATTCATAACATCATTATATAATCTAAATTAGATTATACTTCATTCATATTAGGTTGCGGTAAGA
Organism: Artemisia annua; assembly: GCA_014162995.1. Lineage (NCBI taxonomy): Eukaryota > Viridiplantae > Streptophyta > Magnoliopsida > Asterales > Asteraceae > Artemisia > Artemisia annua. The sequence continues at coordinate 50,969 of LBNU01021476.1, read as the reverse complement.
AGTTGCGCCTTGTTATTTCAGTTCACTTCATAGTACATTGTTCCATCACTACAGGTGTGTTTTCATAGCCCCGTTTTCAATTCAATATTTTAATTTCAAATCCCACGGGGGAATATACATTGCAACATCATCATTTTCATACGGGCCAAAGTATTAAATTCAAGTACATTGCTTAAGTTACCGCATTACCAAGTTAAGGTCCCATATTTAGTACATCATGAACCGTTAATTATGTGTAAGCAAGAGTGAGTGGATAGATCTATTGAGGGTGACGCCTCCATCCGCGTTGGTTATACCAACAGTCAAACGGATGCATTTCATGTCTAACATCATCAGAGTGTTTGGCAAAGCACTCTGGAGGGGCATTTTCAGCAGTCAGCTTCAGGGTCATGAGCTTAAGTGTGAATGTACGATTTTATTCGTCACAGGATATTTCATTATCAACATCATTTTTATACTTGTGGTTACCGTAAAAGCAGTTCATTTACATAAACCTATGATTTCTCACCAACATTATTGTTGACCGTTTTTAGCAATGTATTTTCAGGTAATTAAGACATCATGATGACATGCATTTTGGACCTACTTGGAGTCGCGAAGTCGACGCGTCTCACCATTTATTTCATGCACTTATGTGACGTTTGATCATGTTGAACTTGTTTTTATAAACTTGCAACACCATTTTGGGACCTTGTTTTGTAAACTCTGAATGTTTTAATGATCAAACGATGTATTTTCAGAACGACACTTTAGGTCGTTCAATATAACCATTGTATGAGATGCCATGAACGTTACACCTGTCACACCCTGAATTTACCTGTTAAATGGCAGCGGAATTGAATTCCCGGGTGTAACGATCATGGCATCTCATACAAGGTTACATTGAACGACCTAAAGTGTCGTTTTGTAAATACAACGTTTGATCATTTTATTAAAAACATAAAAGTTTACAACATAGGTCCCAAGTGGTTTTACACATTTATTGAAAATAAAAACGACAAGATCAAACGGTTCATAAGTGCATTGAAGTAAACAGTGAGACGCGTCGACTCCTCGACTCCATGATGGTCCATATGCAAGTCACATGTTGTTATCTTAGTAACCTGAAAATACATTGCTAAAATGGTCAACAATAATGTTGGTGAGAAATCATAGGTTTATGAAAATGAATGTTGTACGATAACCATAAGTATAAGGGAATGACGAACTGTCCCAAAATGGAATGACGAACTGTCACATAATGGAATGACGAACTGTCACATAATGGAATGACGAACTGTCACATAATTGATAAAATTGTACATTATCTCTTAAGCTCATGACTCCGAAGCTAGACTGTAGGTAATGCCCCTTCAGAGTGTTTTGCCCGACACTCTAATAATGATCAAATGAAATGCATCCGTTTGACTATTGGTAACCCCAACACGGATGGAGGCGTCACCCTCAATAGATCTATCCACTCACTCTCGCTTAAATACAATTAACGGTTCATGATAATAGGGGACTTAAAACATGGCAATGTAGTAACTTAAGTAATGTATATGGATTTGATACTTAGGCTCGTATGAAAAATGGTGCAATGTATTCTCCCCCGTGGGATTTGAAATGAAATAATTAACTGAAAACGGGGCTATGAAAACTCACCTCAAGTTATGGTACAATCGGTAATGTATGAACTGAAATGATGAGGTGCAACTTCTAGCCGCAACCTAAAATGAATGCATGTAATCTAATTTAGATTATGAAATCGGTTCATGTATGCACTTGCACTTATAATCTATACCACTCGTTTTGTATTCAAAATATGTATTGTTGCCAAAAATATAATTTACATCATCGTATGAGGTCATAATGTATATTACATGTTCATATAGTCTAATAATGTTATACAATAGTTATATAGTGAATAATAGTGAAATATAGGTTTTAGACGTAAAGTATAACACTTAGTAATTTTTGAATTACGGTTAAAAATGGCTTCGGAAAACTAGTTGTAAATCAGTGAATATTGAGAGTTAGGAAATAAAATTAGTATTTTTGGAAAGCTTAGCACCAAGCCTCAAAATGTTCAGGAGTGAAGTTTTGCTCAAAGTGTCTAGATTTTATGCTAAATGGTCGAGAAGCATGGTGTTTTTAGGCTAAAGCTGCCATTTCTGGGCAGTTTATATGAATGTTTGGATAGCTGTAGATTACTCATTTTAAGTCCAAATGACAAACGGCTTTTTGATGTGAAAACTAGGCCAGGTGCTCTAGCTTTTGTTCCTTGAGGTCCAAAACTCCAGAACTGAGTCAATTGACGGGAAAATAGCTCTCAACATGGGTGTTTCTAGGTATACTTAGAAAATTTCTGAGTAAAGTGCTGGTGGTTTATTAGTGAAAATAATAACTTTCGAAAAATCATAACTAATTCGTTATAAGGCCGATTTTCAAGTTCTTTATATCCCCGGAAAGGTGAAAAGGTATACTAACATATTTTCAATAGTTTGGCAACTTTTGAAAAGGTCTAAGGCTCGTTTTTGACCAAGTAAATTCGTACATCAGCAAGCAAATTTTCAGAAAATGTATAAGTCTAGTAGCATTTTGTTTTTGGCATAATTTCTTCGTTATAAGTCCGTTTTTAGTGGTTCAAAAGGCCATAGTTTCATCTAAGGATGTATTTTCTATATCTTAAGTCCAAAATTTACCAAAGCTCACTGAATTTTTCCAATATTTAAAATAGGGACAGAAGGTTAACATTTGGTTCAAAAAATGATTTTACCTAGTTTGTACATGTCCAAATCCACTACTAACAACATCAACTCATCCCTTAATCTACCATACACCTTCTTAGGGTGTCATGGGTTCCCTAACATCACCATATCAATCATTTTACAAAGTTTTCATAAGGAATTCATTTTACACATAAAATGATAGAAATTTAGGTTTTGTGGTATAGACTTGCAAGTTCAAAAATGACAAAAGTACATAAACCTTGCAAGGAAATTTTGGTAGAACTTGTGAAAATAAGTGGTGAACTTACTTGGATGATTAGTAATTTTTAGAAGAAAAATCCTACTAATCCATAGGTTTATATCTCAAAACCTTGTAATGGATGATTACTAATACTTGTAAATGATGTTGTACTTGAAAATCTTGATCTTCCTTTGGTGTTGGATTTGGAACGAGCTGAGCAAGAGAGAAAGGAAGGAAGAAACTATTTTTTTTTATCTATTTTAGTTACACCATGAACTATGAGAAATGTTTAGGTGGACAAGGTTTCTATTTGTGTGATGAGGAGATCACAAGTGTCCCAAAGACACTAAGGGCCGGCCACCTCATTGAGGTGGTGTCTTGGTCATGTTTTTGCACAATGTTGTTTTTACGGGGTACCGTTTAGTACATAGTTTTGGTATTTTAGCGTTATCGGGTACCGGATTAATTAAAAAGAAAATATAACGGGACAATACGGGTTATAATAAAGTTGTAAAAATTATGAAAATATAATTTTCATAAACATTAGGTATTTTGATAGGTATCTCTTTGTTAATACAATTTGTTATATATATAAGTTCAAGTAAAGGTTTATTATTTGGTTGTCCACCAAAATAAATAATATATAGTTTTCTAACCTTAGTGAAAAAATAACTAATATAAAAATATATTAGTACCCTAGTGGAATTTGTTTGGTACATTAGGTTAAAAACTAATAACATGTCTTATTATTTATATACAAATAAATAAATAAGTGTAACTTGAAAATATATATCTACGAGTGGAATAGAATGCAAATGATGTCGTGATGCAATGTAGACTAACCCTAGTCTATGAAATGTACGATGAATGACAATGTGACTTAACCTACCCGGTTTCGTCAAATGAATATCCGTAAACCCTGTTTACGTGAAATGTTGAATTAAAATTCAATGAATAGGAAAATGTCGAGACTTGGGAAAGTGACCTAAAATTGAGAATTGTGACAACACCCAAGTATTCCATTCCGCTGCCAATCAGGTAAATTCAGGGTGTAACAGATTGGTACCAGAGCAAAGGTTATAGCGAACTAGGTTGTCCTTATACCCTAGACTATAACTACACCATCATAACATCTCATCATTATATCATAAGTGCATATTCATTAGTTATATGATTTCATTACATTGGTTATTCATTTCATTTCATATTGACCTGGTTCACAAGTGACATGTCTTCACCCAACCACCCTGTGATCATCTTAACAGACTCGGATATCGAGGATGTTTCTTTTTCATCCGCTGATACACCTACATCATCACTCTCATCTTCAATTCCTATACTCTGACATTCACATATCACTCACATTTGTTAGATGATAACTCTCACCCATTTGAGATGATAGCACCACCAGAACCCAAATTAGGAAAGACTACTAGATATGACACTGAGACCTTGAGATTCGGGAGACTGCCCTTGCCTTTTCAGTACCACCATTGTCATTTCCTTTTTCCTTTCACACTTGCCATGAATTAGATAACACCTTACGGATAATATCAAGGTCACGGACTCAACAGGGACATCCACAGATTCCTCAAGAATGGTTTGGAATCTACACTATCTCGGACATGATTGATGCATAACTTTAGACCCCACTCCAGGACTCACCTCAATCCTATAATTCCACAACCCAAATTTCACTCAGAGGGACACCAGGAAGCCTCTGGATTAGACTTATATCTTTACTAGCTTTTACTATTATCCTAGTTTCCCGAGGTGTGGAACATAGTTTATAGAACTTGTTGTATTTTGGTTGTTGTACAAACAAATGTATCAAGTGTGACTCTACTATGTAGGAATGGTTGTGCTATCTATGATATCGGTCCGTGTAGACCAAAATTTTCATGTGTTGTATTCATGTGTTGTGAGTATATATACATAATGTGGTTGTATATATTGTGAACGATGATCATTTCTAGTATGATTTCTCATGGTTGTATTCCATTGTGATTGATCAGAAATATGCCACCAAGGAAAGAAAAGGCTGCACCGGCCGCACCGGTCATGACACAAGCTGCTATCAGGAAACTTGTAAAGGATAGCATAGCTGAGGCACTAGTGGTTGAAAGAGCTGCTGTTGCTGCAAGGGCTGCTGAGGCCGCTTCTCAGGTAGAGACGTCTGGGCAAGCTAGCAATGGAACTAATGGACGTAAGTGTACGTAGAAGGACTTCAAAAGTGGTGATCCTATAAAATTCAAAGGTACTGAAGGAGCCATTGCTATGATCCGTTGGTTTGAGCATACCGAATCTGTATTTAGTCTATGCAATTGTCCCGAGGAATCAAAGGTAAAATTTGCTGCTAGTACACTTCTCGATGAAGCTATGTCATGGTGGAATTCTTATGCAAAGCCCATGGGAATGGAAAATGCTTACAAACTTTCATGGGATGAATTCAAGAAGTTACTGACTAAGAAGTTTTGTCCCCGCACGGAAGTGAAAAAGTTGGAGACCGAGTTTTATGAACTAGTGACGGTGGGAAATGATATTGAGACATATATCAGGAGGTATCAAGAGTTGGCTGTTTTATGTCCGTCTACGGTTCCGGATAATGAGAAATTGTTGGAAAATTTCATTGGTGGTCTAACTGAAAACATCCGTGGAGATGTGATTTCTTTTGACCCACACACACTGGACGAGGCAATCAGGATGTCTCAGAAACTTATGGCTCAGATTATAAAGAAAGGAACATCTGCAAACAACAACAACAACACCAACAACTACCGAAACAACAACAACTACAATAATAACCAAATACCAATCATAACAACAACAACAAAAGAAAGTGGGACAACAATCGAGGTGACAATGCTACTCAAAAATCACCCAAGAGACAAGAGGTTGCTAAGGCCTATGTTGTAGGGCAGAATGAAAAGAGAGGTTACACTAGTACCTTACCGAAATGCAACATATGTCCACTTCATCATAACCCTGGGAATTGCCCTAAACCTTGTGGTAACTGTAAGAAGCTTGGCCATTCGACTAGAGAATGCAAATTCCCTATAATTGTAGGAAATCAGGGACCCCCAGTGACGTCTTTTGGCTGTGGAGAGAAAGGACATTTTAGGAATGATTGCCCACAACATGGAAATCAGGACATGGGAACCAAGATGGATTAACTCGAGGAATAGCGTGTGTTGTTAGAAGAGAGCCCGCCGGGACATTAGCAACATCAAGGATAACAACAATTCTTAAGACAAGAAGGAGTTCATGTTTTGTTATATAAACCGTAGTTCGAGCCCTCTAGGGTTGTATCTTTCTTTTGTACTTTCCGTTAGTACGTTGACATAATCTGGTTGTAATAAGTACTTTTCCCATCCAATATAATATCTATCCTTTGTTATCTCCACGATAATCATAACCTTGGTTTATTCCATTTTCTATTCCCATTTGCTCAAATTTTCAATCGCTTCGCAATATTATGACATTGTCTTAGCAGGGATTAGGCCGATTTCATTCTTAACGGATTAGTAGACTATTACCATTCCATAAGATTCACCCACGTATCCAATGAACCATTTAAAGAATTTTATTCCAAGCTATTTTGTCACCACCCAATAAATTGATTTTTCTGTTATTTTATCAAGTATTTACTACCATTACCCGAAACAATTTTCATGATACCCTGAAAAGAATTATCTAGGATACCATTTTTCACAACAACACGTTGAACACCATCTAAAACTTTTGAGAAAAGTAATGCTATTTGACTAACCAAGCATCGCATCATTTGTCCTCAAGTATACATAGCCTGATCACCTATGTATAATTTAGGAAGGATTATGCCGTGAAGAAAATAGTCACATTTTCAAGAATTATTAACAACAATCTTCATTCAAAAACCTTGTAAACAAATAGAATTTTTCATGAACATCCCTTTCGACAAACCCTCTTTGGATACGTACACCGCTTGTCACTCATTCAATCATTAAGTTGGATATTTCCATTGATTTCTCAAGGAGAGACTACCATATAAACCAACAAAATCATAGACCATGAGGTCAAGCAGTTGAAACAAAGTCGAATTCCTATCGTGAAAGTTCGCAAGAATTCTCTAAGAGGTCCCGAGTTTACTTGGGAACGGGAAGACCAAATGCGACTCAAAAACCCACATCTTTTCGCCGAGTCTACTTCAGAGACCAACACCAGCTGAATTCAGGGACTGAATTCCTTTTTGGGTGGGCAACTGTCACAATTCACAATTTCAGGTCATTTTCATATCATTATTCAATTCACTATTCATCATTTCACGTAAACAAGGTTTACGGGTATTCATTTTTCATAACCGGGAAGGGTTAACCATGTGATCATGAGACATCATTCATAATACATTTCATAGATTAGGGTTAGTCTACATATCATCACTTCATCATGTGCATTCTATTCCACTCATAAGTTATATAGTATTTTAAATTACTTGTATGTAATTATAAATAAACAATCACAAGTGATCAATAAAAGGTATCATCACACCAAACAATACCCACTATGGCACTAATATTTTTATATACTATAAAAATTGCCACTAAAATTGTAAAAGTTATTTATTTTATATTTTAAGAGTTTATTTTGCATTTAAACCTTCATTTGTATTATAATATAACAACAATTGTACCAACAAAGCAATACCTATCAAGACACTCAATGTTTACAAAAATTATATTTTATAATTTTTATGACCTTATTTTTGTCACACTAGTTCTAATAAAAATCTATTTTTAATTAACCCGGTACCCGAGAACACTAAAACTACTCAAACTATACATTAAACGGTACCCCGTAAACAATTTATTGTATCAAAAACTACATCACACTAACCACAAGGCTAGGTGGCCGAATTTTAGTGTGCTATAGCACACATGTCTTAACCAAAATTTCCATATAAAAGCCCCAAATTCACCTAACAAAAACTACATGCAACATAATTATTTTTAGATCAAAATTAAAGTTTTCTCATTTCTTTCTCTTGTGGTGTACGGTCAAACAAAGAACAACAAGAAGAAATCACAAAATTTTCAAGTTCATTTGTTAAACACTCTCCATTAGTAGTCTACTACAAGGTTTTGAAATATAAAAATATAGATTAATTAAGTTTTTATCACTAAAAATATCCTTATCATCCAAGTAAGTTACCAAATTCTTTATCATAAATTTTACCAAATTCTTGCAATGTTCAAGTTATTTTTATATTAAAGTTACATGCATGTGCAAATTATACCACTCCATATACACTTTTATATCATTTTTAGCCTTGTTAACATATATTATGTAAACCTTTGGAGATTTTCTTGGTTAATAATGTTTAGGAACCCATGACACCCTAAGAATGTGTATGGTAGGTTATGGGAATTGTTGATGTTGTTGGTGATGAATTTGGACAAATTACAAGATAGAAAAACCAATTTTAACAATATATATATTCTAATGGTCTTATTTGTAAAATATGGTAAACTCAGTAGGTATTAACTAATTTTTTACCAAAGATATAGAAAATACACTCTAAGACGAAGCCATGGCCGCAAGAATGAGTAAAAACGGATTTATAACGAAAAAGATATGATAAAAACAAGTTATACCAAATTTTGTTTTAAACAATTTGGGACAGCTGGACATTTTTGGAAAACCTGGAGAATTCAGTAGCCCATGACCTATTTTAGACCAAATACTCAGAAAGTAAATTTTATAACGAAACCGTAGCCGCTTGAATGGACTAAATTGAGTTTACGACGAGAAAGTTACGCCTAAAACAATATTCATAAGTATAAGTAATTTTCTGAAAAATTCATTGCTGATGTATATTTTTATACGGAAAAAACAGGATACTAAACCTTATTAAAATACACCGACATGTTAAAAATGTGTTAGTACATGTTAAAAGGAAACCGGGGATATAAAATTTTTAAGAAACGGACTTATGACGAAGAAGATATGCCAAAAACAAGATTGTATAACTAATAGACATTTTCTGAAAATAATAGTGTTGTTACAACTTTTTATATGGATAAAACATGGCACAAGTCATTAATAAAATACACCCACTTATTAAAGATTCACTCATTCACTATAACACGAAACCATGAATATATAGAACGTAGAAAATGAGTTTATAACGACCGAGATACACCTTGTTTTGCGACACGTTGTTCAAAACTATTTTCAGAAATTTTCTAAGTATATTAATTTCGACGAAAGTTATATTTTCACTATATGACTATTATAAAACATTATTTCAATATATATATATATATACACATAAAGTACTATATGACTTGGTATTATAATATAAAGTATATTTTTCACAATTATAAATATTTCAAAACTTTATGAGTGATGTAGATAACATATGCACATGCATTCATAACATCATTATATAATCTAAATTAGATTATACTTCATTCATATTAGGTTGCGGCAAGAAGTTGCGCCTTGTTATTTCAGTTCACTTCATAGTACATTGTTCCATCACTACAGGTGAGTTTTCATAGCCCCGTTTTCAATTCAATATTTTAATTTCAAATCCCACGGGGGAGAATACATTGCAACATCATCATTTTCATACGGGCCAAAGTATTAAATTCAAGTACATTGCTTAAGTTACCGCATTACCAAGTTAAGGTCCCCTATTTAGTACATCATGAACCGTTAATTATGTGTAAGCGAGAGTGAGTGGATAGATCTATTGAGGGTGACGCCTCCATCCGCGTTGGTTATACCAACAGTCAAACGGATGCATTTCATGTCTAACATCATCAGAGTGTTTGGCAAAGCACTCTGGAGGGGCATTTTCAGCAGTCAGCTTTAGGGTCATGAGCTTAAGTGTGAATGTACGATTTTATTCGTCACAGGATATTTCATTATCAACATCATTTTTATACTTGTGGTTACCGTAAAAGCAGTTCATTTACATAAACCTATGATTTCTCACCAACATTATTGTTGACCGTTTTTAGCAATGTATTTTCAGGTAATTAAGACATCATGATGACATGCATTTTGGACCTACTTGGAGTCGCGGAGTCGACGTGTCTCACCATTTATTTCATGCACTTATGTGACGTTTGATCATGTTGAACTTATTTTTATAAACTTGCAACACCATTTTGGGACCTTATTTTGTAAACTCTGAATGTTTTAATGATCAAACGATGTATTTTCAAAACCACACTTTAGGTCGTTCAATATAACCATTGTATGAGATGCCATGAACGTTACACCCAAGTATTCCATTCCGCTGCCAATTAGGTAAATTCAGGGTGTGACAAGTTGTTGAACATGTTTTGATGTGTTGGGATCTAAAGTTTCCAAGGGTGCCTCAAAGGTTACATGCTTGTTCTTATTCATTGAGGATGATGCATTGAACCTATCTTGCTTGTTGTCAATCTTAGGACATGTGCCAATGGCATATTCTAAGAATTCCTGAGATCGTTTAGTGAGGAAGCAGGCATCTAAAATAGCACTATCCTGTGGTTTCACTATCCTATCCTCTTCTCCAATCTCACGAAGCATGTCAAGACTATCCTTAAGGTATGAGAGATAAGCATAGTGACCAGACCTATTGTTCCTAAGGGGAAGCGGGATATTCACAACATCAACATCATATTTCTTACAAGCAGAAACCTTTAGAACAACATAATCATTAGTGATGATTGGCATTTTCCCTTTAACCTGAGTTTTTAGATTCTCAATTTCGTTTTGCAAAGAAGATATCGTTTCATTGGTTTTGTCACGTGTGATCTTGATTGAATCAAATAACTCTTTGTAATGTTGTTTAACTTTTGAATTTTCAGCTTGAAGCCAATCATTTTCATCTTTGAGCTTATTGATGGAATCTTGAAGTTGAAAATTACAAGAATCTATAGACTGAGGTTTATGGGTGCCCATCTCATCACTTTTGTTCGACTTCAGTAGGGCAATCTGAGTCCTCAATTTTTGAATCGTGTTAGTGTGAGCTTGAATTTTTTCATCACGTTTGGCTAATTCAAAGTATGCATCAAATTCAGGAGCATCCGAGGATGTCTTGGCATTTGTGATTTTAATCCTTTCTTCTAAATGTTGATATTTTAATTACAAATTAAGATTATCAACTTCTAGTTTCGAAAAATGCCTGACCATGTTAACATGATCATCGTTTTGAATTTTTTCATGCAGTTTTAAATTCTCCCCCTCAAGCTCAACAACACGATTCTGGAAAACATTTAATGCAACAGACATTTCATGAAATTGACAAGCAGTTAATGAAGAATCAGTAGCAGTATAGAATACATCTTGTGCAATACAATTAGCAATCAGAGTGTCATTCATGATAAGAGCATTTATCCTCGCAATTTCACTATATTGAAGATCTATTGCAATTTGTTTTCCCTCATTTTCCACATTTTTAAACACTTCTTTCATCTCTTTCACTTCTATTTCAAGAGATTTTCGCATGCCTTCAAAGTGTTCTTTGATTAGTTTAAAAAATGGGATAACTTCAGTTAAGTAACACTCTTTCGTTAGTTCAAAACCCCTTTCACCCTCAGTTATCCCTGTTGGTGTAATTCTCCTTTTACATGTTTTATCAAAATCAGCAAACATTTGACAAAGAACGTAGATGCTAATAAGAGTTTTACATTCTGTGGGAAGCGCTAACTGAACTAAGTGCATCGGTGTATTGGGAGGATACACCGTTGGGGTAGCAACCTTTTGAGGTGTTTTGGCCTTAAGTTCTTCAGCTTTCATTTTCTCAATGTCTAAGGACCAAAATATCAGCTCTGGTGTTAACTTAGTTTGGGGTGCAAAAACAGTCAATTGATTCTATTCATAGTAATTGTGAGGTTTGATGTTGACACGTTTTTTAATGCACTTAGGATCCTTCATTTTATTCTCTAATCTCTCTCTATTGACTGATTCTATCTCATCAATCTCCTCAATAGATGGCACATCAGGGGGCAAGATCAGGTTTAATAATCACATTAGCATCATACAAGGCAGGTTGAATGGCACTAACGCTCCTAAGAAAGTTAGTTTTAGGCACTCCTAAATCCTTATTGCTATGTTCATCTCGTAACTTAATGTGCTTTTGTATCATTTGAGCAGTTTGAATGGTTTGGCCTTGTGTGTACAACTTATTTTCAAGCTTGTTCTTTAACGCCTTAAGATTGGAAAAATCAGTTAAGAGTTTCGTTTCTTTACTTTGAAAATCAAGTTTTAGTGCAGTTACACTTTCCTGAATCTCCTGTTTTTGTTTAACAGTTTGATCAATTTGATTTTGTAAAGATTTTATCTCCATTCTTAATGCTTCTTCCTTTAAGTTTCTTTCAGTTATATAAGTACACATCTGCCAATCCATTTTCTGTTCACGTTCGGTTAGCTCAAATTTTGCCCGCTGTTGATAAATAGTCACTTGCTCTTTAAGAATATTTATCCTAGTAGTCAAGGTATCATCAGGTACAACAACAGTGTATTCATCCAATTCACACACAATATTATCAACAGAGGATTCAACACTTGTTACAACAGACTCGACGTTGTGTCTTACATATTGTTCATACGGGATAACATTGCTATTTCCCATATCAGCAGTATTTGATTTCACAATGTTGTTTGTTGTACTTTGTTATGAATCCTTTGTTCATGCATCACATTATCCTCACATACAACTGAAGATGCTTCACTAGATACATCAGTTTCTTTGTTGTCATTCACATGTTGCTCAATTTGGATAACATTGCTATTTTCCAATTCAACATCATCTGACTTGGCAACATTAGTCTGATGTACTTCGTTGGGAATCTTCGGTTCATCAATCCTTGTGCATGTGTCATATAACTTTAGTACCTCAGATATGACAGATGAGTTTTAGGGACCAGATTGTTGTTGTGGTGATGAGATTGCAGACGACAAATTGTCAGTTGAAAAAGGAGATACAGCTTGGATAGGAGGGCGGGTATCGGACCCGGCAGCTTGGATATCATCAGTTGAAGTAGTGCTTGCCATGATGTAATCTTAAACGGGATTTTACATCTCTTGTGACTTAAACCGAGAAATCGATTCTTTCGCGGGATTTTACTAAAGTCAACAAAAGAAACCTTGAAATGATACTGAGTGCTTTAGTGATTGAGTGTGAGAGGATAAACTTTGCAAGGTACAGTAAGTTATCTAAGTCAAGTCACAAAGAGTCAAATCACACCACGTCAAATCACAATTAGTCAAATTGCAAGAATCAACTCGCAACGTCAGATTGCAATTGGACAAGTTGCAACAACTCAAATTGCAACAATTCTCAAATCACGAAACTATTCAACTCGTAGCGTATTATCAACTCACAACAACTTGATAACCTAGCAGTGAGTTATCAACCAGCAGTGTGATATGGTGTGGTTGATGCAAGTTGAAATGGTGAAATTATGGTCTGAAAACTTAAAACCTCACTAACTTCACTCCTGAGTGATTTTGGGCCTCGAAACTTCACCTGAATCGATATTTTGCTGAAAACGGATTTACGGTTCAAAAGATATGGCCGTTCGAAGTTTTGACGTAAAAAGTCAACTTTGGTCAACTCACTGAATGACCAACTCGCTGAATGCCAACTCGCTGAATGCCAACTCGCTAGATGCAAATTGTAATGAACCAACTCGTTGATTGAACCAAATCGCTAAATGTGCAACTCTCTGGAATGGCAACTCGCTGAAAACCAAGTAGGCCAACTCGCTAGAATCTGAAATCAACAACTCGCTAGAATAGCAAGTCTCTGAAATCACTAACTCACTAGAATACCAACTCGCTAAGGATATCAACTTGCTGAATAATACCAACTCGCTAGAATCCTCAGTGCAACTCGCTAGATCTTACAAGTCGCTAAATCTGGCAACTCGCTAGGGCTCAACTCGCTAGATTCACAAACAAACAAGATCTGACAACTAGCTAGTGGTAGAGACAAAACTGTCACTTGCTGGCGGTTTTTCTTTTATACCCAAAATAGAAAAATGGCAACTCGCTACCAATAACCACACCAACTCGCTACTACAGAACCTCAACTCGCTACAAGGAAAACGGATCCGAGAAGCAACTCGCTAACATGAACAACCTTTTGAATTGCAAAGTACACTTAACACATGAATGATAGAGTCCACCTAAATGATAAACTAAGTTCCTAGAACACTTTTAACCACAAACGAACAACACTAACAAACTAGAAAGCCCACAACGAGAACAAATGAGTGATAATGTAGAAAAACAAGTCGAACCAAAGTAAAACCGCAAAACCAAGTGCAAATCCGAGAAACACCAAGTCCTAAGATGAAACCATGGCTTTTGATACCAATTGTAAGGTACTCATTATCATAAATACATATGGTTCTTGTGATTTGGTTTATGTATGGTTCAAATTATACAAGGATCGTGGAAGAGTTTTAGAGAGAGAAAGAAAGAGAGAATGGGAGCCTTTAGAGAGAGAAACACTTGTGATATTAGATTAAACTAATGAAAGGTCCAACCCTCTCCAAAGGAGGAGAGGGCTATTTATATATATTACAAAACGCCCATCTCACGGGCTGTGGATCGGGTATACAGTGGGTAAAGACCCGTCCGTCTTCCACGATGTTACTTAATCTAAATTACTACTAACTAATGATAAATACTACGAGCTACATAATGCTAAACCATATTCGGGGTGACCGAGTCTTTATTATGAATAATTGAATTCCTAACACTTCTAAAACCAGCCGCAGGAAAAGAAATGCGGCTGAGCTTAAAAATCCCAGTGAACAGATATATACAAACGAAAACTAATAACAAAAGGAAAACGAAGGTGAATACGACATAAGTCCAAGCGAAACTGCTGAGATAGAAATCAAGAATATGGAAACATAGAATATGATCAAAGGAAATACGGATAATGGATATCAAACACTCAAGGAAAAGAAATGAGTCATAAGTGAAAGCAAAAGAAATAAAGCAAGCATAAGTTAATCACATTAGAGATGACAAGATAATAAGAAACATAGAGAAGTATAACAAATAGGAATGCCCAACCATATATATACTAATTGTTCATAGGAGTCATGACCTCCATTGTACCAAATGTGAAAGGGGTGTATTGCACACACACCAAAACATTCACCAAATAATACTAAACTAAGTACCTAGGATGCATCCATACGCCCCCTGCAAAACAAATATATATGCACAAAGCTCTAGGCTAAGTAAACATATACAATAATAAATATAGGCCCGAATAGCTAGCTTAAAGGGAACGATGTGTACTAAAACCCACCTCCACAGATAGTGTCAATACCACTGGTGCATCAGTGGCAAGGCCATGGACTCCCCATGACTGGCTAATAAGTCTAACACATATAGACAAAACATATAATGGGCATAGAAATAGGAAATGCTATAAGGAAATAAACTATAGCATGCAAACGAATATCAACTCATATCAAATCACAAGGATCAACAAATAGGAATCATACAAAGGGAACATAGCAATGGCTTAACCGAAAGGATCATAATCAAAGCAGTAAACAAAAGAGAGAAGGATGGCCTTTACTAAAAACGCAGAATATCTGTACCTTAGCAATCAACAGAAGAAATGATCAGATCACAGGGAATCATGAGCAACCCTTCCTTAAAAATCTACATGAGTTGTAATAACGAATTACTTAAAGTTCATTAAGTGTTATACCGGATTCTTAAATACTTAGTACACTTCATTAATGTTATTAGGGTTTCGTTATTGAAATTATGTTAACATGTGACCAAATAGTTCATATTAAGTGTTTAAGTGCATTTTAGGGGCTTATACTTACTAATGAGTCTTAAATACATACATATCCTTCAAATGACTAGCTTATACTCAAAATTTGGTCCATTTAACGAATTTTGGAAGCGTATCAGAATTCAAAACTAAAATTCACAAAAAGTCTCACAGAAACTATTATGTCTATGGAGTCTACTTGAATTTTCCCAGAATTTATTACCAAGTATAAATACCCTTTCAAAAATCGTTTATCAAAACAAGTCCAGAAAGTGAACTGCAGAAACACCCTGAAAGTTTTCATTTAAGAGACACATCAAGACCTTTCAGAAAAATCCACAAAAATTCCTGGAAGTCCCACATAACCCAAATATAACTCCTGTAAAAGGAGAGACCTTAACTCTTTATGGTTTGAAAACGAAAAATCAAAAATGCCTACTGATTTTCAGACATCTCAAATACAGTTTTGACACTTAATCTTGTAAAAATAAAAGGACCATCCTCCCGACCTCCAATGGCTATAAAACTTGATATGCAGATAGTACATTGATTGAACTTATGTTTAGACTCAAAAATCACCCAAAAAAACATGTTGGCATCATCAGTTTAGACCCCGTTCACTCAGACCCAAATGCTGGACAGCTTAGAAAGCTAGACAGCAAACGACTTACGTTCAACCAAACCAATACCACGACTCTTACACCCTTTAGACCAGATATTTATACGTTATTAGAACTCTTGATTCGACCCACACCAGACCACACATTCAAGCACACTTCGACCAAAATTAATGAGACAAAAGTAGGTTTTAACAAGACCAAAACAAAATACTGTATCCACATAAAATCATAGAATTCACATAAATAAATATCCGAGGGTTTCTGATTTCAAAACACCACATTAATGATCATTTAAGATTGATAATTAGGGCTCGTTTTAAGTTTATATACAAGTCGTCATAGGGCTGTAAACATGACATAACAACAGTCCATGAAACAGGGATAATGTGAGCCCTAATTCGTTTTGTATAAATTCCAAACGCCTCCATTTAATTATATTAGGTTTATTTCCAGATATATAAGTACGTTACAAAGACCAGGTTAGGGTTTAGATTTGATTAGGTCGAATGCAACTGGGTCGTATCAGATTAGAAACAAGATTCGAACAGAAGCAGAAAACATCAGGTCGTATACACGAGCTTTTAGCATGTTACATCATGATTTATGTGGCGCTTCAAGTGTGATTTTATATAAACAACCAGCAACAATAAAACAAATTATACGACATGTAAACTGATTAGGTTTTAGGTGTTTTAAATTTAGATTAGCATATACATTTTAGGTGTTTCGAATGGATCAAGAAAAACAAGGCTGATTATGGTACCTTGCTGATGAAACGAAACAAAGAGAAGAACAAGGACCAGAAACCTCTAACAAAAACCCACGAATCACCACGGCAACCCCTTCAAATCTTCCTTGGATCGTGACAGAAAATAATGACAGGAACAATGTGTGTTTGTTGTTGGTCGTCGTATGAAAAAGGAGAATGAAGGCCGTGTATAATAGAGATTGAAAAGGGAGCGTATGTTTTTATTTAAGGGAGCAAATAATTGTAATTGTGATTGGTATATGGGAATGAATGTCGTGATTATAGGCTCTGATGGAGTCCTTATCATATTGTGTCTCGTATGGAAGGTTTGGACCAATTAAAACGTGTAACAAGTTTGTAGACATTTAGGAAGGATTTGAATTGTTACAACTTATATTAGGTATCTCCCAGGTTAACTTATATTTAAAAGTATTTTATAACATAGCATATAGTTTAGATAAATGTTTTAATTATATCAGAACTTAGGTTAGGATTCGAATTAATTAGAAATTGTAAAGTCCGAATTTTAGGGTTTTACAATTCTTCCCTTCTAAAAAGAAAATTTTCGTCCTCGAAAATTGAAGTCGCAAAGGTTCGATGGAGATGTAGCAAGTCACAAAAGAAATGACATAATTAACCTCATGCTCGAAGAAGTCCTTCAAACAGTATCTTCACAAACAGAATATTTTCTCATGACTCGATCCAAACAAATAGGAGAGCCTCGAGTTCTCCACAGGAAACAAATCATAACAAATCTGATCCAATGAGTACTAATTGAACATGAAACAAATGATAGTCGAAATCTCACAGAGAGATACATGAACATCAGATGAATATAGAATAAATATGGAAGTGATGCTAGATGGTAGAAATTTCACAAGTCCAATCAGGTTCTGAACGAACTAAGAATCTTGCTAACAACCAGAGAAGCATATATCGAATTATTAGACATACCGAGAGTTTCCTAAAGAGGTTTGTAACCTATTCGTACTGACGATTAACTAAGCATACATCAGAGTATCAAATCATATCGGAATATAAAATGGGATAGATAGGATAACCGCACGGATAAGAATGAATCTAAGGATTAACGTATCACGAACCAAATCTTACGTATATGCCAAAATGTCATAACTCTTCTATACGGAATATCATACCGGACACACAAATTCCTGGTTTCAAGTTTCAGAATTTCTCTTACACAACGATAACTAATCCATTAGTCATTGTAAACGACTCCGAACATTCAATAAGCAGCTTCCCGACTTAATTCAACCAGAAGGTGTTCTACATCTCCGTTCATACAAAATCTGAAGGGAAAACCCTTGTCACTTGCATGACATAAATCTTAATGAGCAAACACAACCAGACCAACCACTGGTCAAACTTCCTGCTCAACCCTTCTTCCAAGTTCGAATAGTTGTTCTGCTTATCCATCAGTCTGTAGGTGAATAGAATTACTATACTTGAGTCTGGTCCCTCAAGCCTTCAGTAGTCCTTCCTAGGAATGTGAAGTAAAATGCAAATCTCTGACACGATCACAGCAGGTGCGCCATGTAATTGAATAATCTTCTGTCGAAGGATTTATGCCCACTTGCTAACTGAATACACATTCTAAGAGGCAAAATGAGCTGACTTAATCAAACGAGCCATTACCACTCAAATTATATCATTCTTCTCAAATGTGCGAGGAGGTTTCGTTACAAGGTTGATGAAAAGTATAATCCTACTCCTAAGTCGGAAAGTCCATAAGTTAAAGGAACTCCCTTGCATGCTGAAGTACAATCTTGACTTGTAACATACTAAGCACATCGTCACTAATGTGATCACAACCAGTTTCATGCCATTCCTCTGATAATTCTGCTTAGATCCCTTATACATCTTAGTACAACTAAGAGGGATAGAGAAAGTAAAACTGTGCCTCGATCATAACAGGTTCTCTCAACTCTTCTAACACAGATCATAGTTCGCCATCTTGCTCCTGAGCTTCTAAAATTTGTAATTGGATTCAACCTTTATGTTTGCCACGACTCAACTTACCTGAGTTCTAAGTCTTGATTTTCTTAAGCTCAATCTCCAAGACAAACCGAACTTCGAATTCCTTCCTAAATGCATCTGCCACCAAATTTACCTTGTAAGATATGTCTTCCAATCTTAAGATCAACCACACTGCCGCCAATTCCAAGTCATGCATTGAATAATTCTCCTCAAACGGTTCTAATTGTCTTGATGCGTAAGCAATAACCTTCCCATGCTGCATAATGGCATAACCAAGTCTCTTCTTGAAACGTCCCAAATTGGTACTACCTGAAAGTATGAAAGTTGAAGCTAATTTCTATTTCAGCTTTTCCAAAACTCTGTTCTCATCCAAACTAAGCTTCTATTCTTTACTCATAAAAATCCTCAACTGTAACGCAAGTCGTGAACATCTTCCAACCAATATCATGCTTCCAGAATATACAAATGATCCTCATGTTTCCAACATATTACGAAAATGATTCTCATGTTTCTCCTTCGTCTCTGAATGTACTAATATGTCATACTATGACCAATTTGTCTAAGTACTCACGAAAGAAACGATTCATCAAATTCAATAAACTGTCAAAGCATTAGCTAATACTATTAGCATCATTAACATTCATATTGGCCGATACGAATACGAAATGAAATTTTTGGAATAACTTCAAGCCATAAATTCATCTAAAGGAAAATTCCACATCCTAAAGTTGATCAGATACATCGTCGATTTGAGGTAGGGAATAATGGGTTCAAATAGTGATACGGTTCAGCTTCCAGAAGTCAATACATAATCTCCTGTTACCATCTTTCTTCATCGCGAAAAAAAAACTGAAGCACTCGAAGGAGATACACTAAGACAACAAACCATTTCATAGCTTTTTGGTTGCCACTCCTCTAGTTCTCTCAATTCGGCTGGTGTTGTTCAATATGGAGTTTCAAAATAAGGCAAAACGTCGTCCTATACGGATAGGGTTCTGTCTCATCAAACTTAATTGTTCTCAGGCACTCCTCAAAGATATCCTATGATCCCCATAAGTTAAAGTTATATGATGTAATTATTATCACGTTGGCTAGGCGTCATAATACTTGCATCATCTAAACATGCCTTTATAGAAATCATATTCTACATCGAGTCGTGACTAAACATTTCTCAGTACTAAGTCAAATCAAATTCATAATTGCTGGAAAATCTGGGTGGTTAATTCAAGGATTCATTGGAAGAATTTAGATTGCAAAATGACTCTCAAAGTGAGATTCATCCCACGGGAAACAAGAATAGATGCTAGTAAAACTCCACAACCGTGAAAGTAACATACGAGTTTCCAAGGTAGTAAGGATAACAAAATTTTAACAATCAGAAATCATGACAAAAAATAATTTAGAGTGGTTCAAAATGTCAAAGGAGAGACGTAGTATGACAGTAGTTAGCATCTTGATGCTCAGTCCACCAGTCAATATCAGAAAGACAGTCGAATTTAAACTTTCCAAGGAAAGACAGATCATCATAGCGAATCTTATCATTCAGAAGTGAGGAATAATATTCCTATTCTCATGGTTGATCACCACAAGATTTCTCATAGGGATACAACTGGATAAGGCAAAATCTAATGGTGTAGGGAAACTTAAATATGCTTATCAAAGGCAAGAGATTTCACAGAACGTGTCAAACTTGTCATGATCATAGAAATTCTTAGAGTGCCTGTAGAGGCATCTAAAGGGTTAACAAATGAATCAAAGGTTGAAATCAAAGAAGATAAAGCTTATGTAATGTCAAACAATACCGTAAAATTCTCAACGCATTCTAAACTTACTAGGTCACTAAACTCATGTTATGCAAAATAATAGGCTTCAAGTCTCCAGAAGGAGAAATCTAAAAAGGCTCAACTAGAAGTAAGGCACGAATCAGAGTGATGCGGAAGCAACGATACCTAAACAAATTCCCTATAGTCTACCCAATCCTCACCGGTCATAACTTAAGTTTCAGAGTGGAAATCCTAACACGATTTCTCAAAGGTTGTTTCATAACCCCTATAGTGCAAAACTTAGCGGGCCTAATACTCACAGGTCATAACCTAAGCTCTACAGGTTTTGAATCCGCCGATCAAACCTTTCTCTGATACCAAAATTGTAACACCCCAACCCGAAAAGGGCTAAAGTGTAACATTTTGGAGTCAAATCAGAACACAAGTAAACGGAAATACATTACTAATACAAGGGTTACAATGCAGTTCTAATGAAAAGATAAAGGACTAATTCTAAACATTACAACTTCCAAAACTAATAACAAGCTAAGAACCAAAAGGAAAACTCTAAGTCAAAACTCTAATCCACGGAAGGGTATCAACAATGTAGTCCACTAAGAGCTCTTAAGCACTCTTCACTCAACCCAACTTCCTTCTAAAACCTGCTGCAGGAAAAGAAATGCGGTTGAGCTTAAAAAGCTCAGTGAACAGATATAAACAAACGAAAACTAATAACAAAAGGAAAACCAAGGTGAATACGACATAAGTCCAAGCGAACCTGCTAAGATAGAAATCACGAATATGGAAACATAGAATATGATCAAAGGAAATACGAATAATGGATATCAAACACTTAAGGAAAAGAAATGAGTCATAAGTGTAAGCAAAAGAAATAAAGCAAGCATAAGTTAATCACATTAGAGATGACAAGATAATAAGAATCATAGAGAAGTATAACAAATAGGAATGCCCAACAATATATATACTAATTGTACATAGGACTCATGACCTCCATTGTACCAAATGTGAAAGGGGTGTATTGCACACACACCAAAACATTCACCAAATAATACTAAACTAAGTATCTAGGATGCATCCATACGCCCCCTACAAAACAAATATATATGCACAAAGCTCTAGGCTAAGTAAACATATACAATAATAAATATAGGCCTGAATAGCTAGCTTAAAGGGAACGCTGTGGACTAAAACCCACCTCCACAGATAGTGTCAATAACACTGGTGCATCAGTGGCAAGGCCATGCACTCCCCATGACTGGCTATAAGTCTAACACATATAGGCAAAACATATAATGGGCATAGAAATAGGAAATGCTATAAGGAAAGAAACTATAGCATGCAAACGAATATCAACTCATATCAAATTACAAGGATCAACAAATAGGAATTATACAAAGGGAACATAGCAATGGCTTAACCGAAAGGATCATAATCAAAGCAGTAAACAAAAGAACGAAGGATGATCGGAGCACGTGAAATCATGAGCAACCCTTCCTTAAAAATCTACATGAGTTGTAATAACGAATTACTTAAAGTTCATTAAGTGTTATACTGGATTCTTAAATACTTAGTACACGTCATAAATGTTAATAGTTCGTTATTGAAATTATGTTAACATGTGACCAAATAGTTCATATTAAGTGTTTAAGTGCATTTTAGGGGCTTATACTTATTAATGAGTCTTAAATACATACATACATATCCTTCAAATGACTAGCTTATACTCAAAATTTGGTCCATTTAACGAATTTTGAAAGTATATCAGAATTCAAAACTAAAATTCAAAAAAATTCTCACAGAAACTATTATGTCTATGGAGTCTACTTGAATTTTCCCAGAATTTATTACCAAGTATAAATACCCTTTCAAAAATCGTTTATCAAAACAAGTCCAGAAAGTGAACTGCAGAAACATCCTGAAAATTTGCATTTAAGAGACACATCAAGACCCTTCAGAAAAATCCACAAAAATTCCTGGAAGTCCCACAAATATTACTCCTGTAAAAGGAGAGACCTTAACTCTTTATGGTTTGAAAATGAAAACTCAAAAACGCCTACTGATTTTCAGACATCTCAAATACAGTTTTGACACTTAATATTGTAAAAATAAAAGGACCATCCTCCCGACCTCCAATGGCTATAAAACTTGATATGCAGATAGTACACTGATTGAACTTATGTTTAGACTCAAAAATCATCCAAAAAAACACGTTGGCGTCATCAGTTTAGACCCCGTTCACTCAGACCCAAATGCTGGACGGCTTAGAAAGCGAGACAGGAAACGACTTACATTGAACCAAACCAATACCACGACTCTTACACCCTTTCGACCAGATATTTATACGTTATTAGAACTCTTGATTCGACCCTCACCAGACCACACATGCATGCACACTTCAACCAAAATTAATGAGACAAAAGTAGGTTTTAACAAGACCAAAACAATATACTGTAAGTCTTGTTTTTGGGTTTTGCAAGTAACTCGTTATAGGGTTTTGGATTATTAGAGTGCATCTTGTTTTTGGGTGCTGCAAGTCTGTTGTGTATTACATGGGTTTGGAGAGATGGAATCGGGGTTTCTTAATAAAAAGAAGTCTTCTTCGTCTAATGGGTTGGCTTCGAAGATCAGCAACATTGATGGTAAGATTAGTTTTAATAAGAATAAACCATTGAAGTCAATTCTGAAGCGTGCTAGAATTGAGGGTCAAACGGGAAGTTTTACGCTTCCTATTGAGATGGGGGCTGGTTCTTTGGTACTTGATGGTGTCTCTACTGGTGTTAAATCTTTAAGTACATTGGGCGAGGAAGTTAATAACAAAAGTCGTAGTTCTCATGATGCGTGTGTGACTTCTGTTGCTTCTGTGGCTGGTACTTCTGATGTTAATGCTTTTGATAATGTGGTACCTCAAGAGTCATTCACACCACATGATGATGGTTGTTTTGTTGACAAGAATTCTGTTGTTGCTACTGTTAATGCTTCGAATTCTGTTGCTAATATGCCTAAGGTCAACGATTCTGGTTCAACAAGTATGAGTACTACCTTGGGTGCTAAAGTCGTTATTCCAATTACCGTGGTTGAAGATATGTGTGAGAAATTTTCTAATTCGTTATACGGTTATTTTATTGGTCAACGGTTAGCATTTCCTTTGGTGGAAGATTATGTCAAGCATACTTGGGCTAAGTTTGGTTTCCAACGTGTTATACTACGGGGTAGTTTTTTCTTTTTTCAATTTTCATCACAAGAAGGATTGCGTATGGTTCTAGAAGGTGGTCCTTGGTTTATTCGATCAACTCCCATATTCTTATATAATTGGGTGGCGAATACTAAATTGGAAAAGGAGGTCATTACTAAGGTACCGGTATGGGTGCGTTTTCATAGACTACCTACTGTTGTGTATTCGGAAACTGGTATTAAGTTGATTGCTGAACGAGTGGGGCGACTCATTCGAGTAGATGAGGGTACTTCTGCTATGTGCATTAACCCTTGGGGTCGTTACTCTTATGCATGATGTCTCATTGAGTTATCCGCTGTTCATGATATCTTGGAATTTGTTGAAGTTGATATTCCACTGCCTAATGGGAAGGGTCACTATACGGAATACATTGATATTGAGTATGAATGGTGGCCTCCTCGTTGCTCACATTGCAAGATTTTCAGCCATGAGGTGGGGATGTGTCAAGCTTTGAAACGTCAAGTTGTTTTGTGGTCTGATTATGAACATGTAAGTGCTAAGGAGAAAGTTCACATTAAGAAGGCTGGGAAAAAGGGTACTAAATCACAACAAGGGTCTAGGTTTTTCAAGCCTAAGTCTACCTTCATTTATAGGCCTGTTTCTAAGCCGAGTTCTAATCAAGGTACTAAGGAGGACAAGCCTAATGAACACCCAAATTCCACTCCTCCTTCGGGTACTAATGATGATTTATCTCAACCTGTTAACGAGTTTGGCTATTTTAAAGATAACATTAATCTTGATGAACTCAAAAGTGATATGGAGAAAGTATGGGAAGCTGAGAAGGTACTTGATCTAGCTTCTAATTTCTCCAACGTGGAGGGTGATGGGAATGGTTCTGATTTGCAACATAATAAAGAGGTTTCCAAAAGCCCTACTAATACTGCAAGTTCGGTTGGTGATCCAAGTGCGAGTGGAAGTTTGTGGGAGCAGTTTAATGCTTCTACAAGTAATAATAAATCTCCATTATCAGGTCCGGAAGACTCGGATGATGAAGTTTTGGTGATGCAGAGTGGAGGCTTTCTGGATGATATGGAAGATTACTACGATGGTTATGATGATCAGGGGTTCCTACCTGATAAAATGCAAGCAATTTGTGATCAATTTGATATTCGCTTGAATACTCGTCGTAGGTAAGTTGGGTTATTGGGCAAGTTGGAGTATTCTTCATGGAAGTAGGTGGACCGCCATAGTTACTTAGAAGGCTCAAGATTTCTTGAGTAGTTTTGTAATGTTTTATTTACTTTTGTTATTATTGGTTGGTTCATTTGTGTAAGTTATAAGAATGGTGTATCATTCTTATATTAGCGTCTGTAAGTGTCCTTGGACTGAGATGATGGATATACCCTCATCCTTTGTACTTCAATGTTTTTTGGCGTAATATATTTTACCGGGGTGAATTAACCCTTCTACCAAAAAAAACAATATACTATATCCACATAAAATCAAAGAACTCACATAAATAAATATCCGAGGGTTTCTGATTTCAAAACACCACATTAATGATCATTTAAGATTGATAATTAGGGCTCGTTTTAAGTTTATATACAGGTCGTCATAGGGCTGTAAACATGACATAACAACAGTCCATGAAACAGGGACAATGTGAGCCCTAATTCGTTTTGTATAAATTCCAAACGCCTCCCTTTAATTATCTTAGGTTTATTTCCAGATTCATAAGTACGTTACAAAGACCAGGTTAGGGTTTAGATCAGATTAGGTCGAATGCAACTGGGTCGTATCAGATTATAAACAAGATTCGAACATAAGCAGAAAACATCATGTCATATACACGAGCTTTTAGCATGTTACATTATGATTTATGTGGCGCTTCAAGTGTGATTTTATATAAACAACCAGCAACAATAAAACAGATTATACGACATGTAAACTGATTAGGTTTTAGTTGTTTTAAATTTAGATTAGCATATACATTTTAGGTGTGTTGAATGGATCAAGAAAAACAAGGCTGATTATGGTACCTTGCTGATGTAACGATACAAAGAGAAGAACAAGGACCAGAAACCTCTAACAAAAACCCACGAATCACGACAGCAACCCCTTCAAATCTTCCTTGGATCGTGACAGAAAATAATGACAGGAACAATGTGTGTTTGTTGTTGGTCGTCGTATGAAAAAGGAGAATGAAGGTCGTGTATAATAGAGATTGAAAGGGGAGCGTATGTTTTTATTTAAGGGAGAAAATAAGAGTAATTGTGATTGATATGGGGGAATGAATGTCGTGATTATAGGCTGTGATGGAGTCCTTATCATATTGTGTCTCGTATGGAAGGTTTGGACCAATTAAAACGTGTAACAAGTTTGTAGACATTTAGGAAGGATTTGAATTGTTACAACTTATATTAGGTATCTCCCAGGTTAACTTATATTTAAAAATATTTTATAACATAACATGTAGTTTAGATAAATGTTTTAATTATATCAGAACTTAGGTTAGGATTCGAATTAATTAGAAATTGTGAAGTCTAAATTTTAGGGTTTTACATTAGTAGTTTATTGGGTTAGTTGACTAGCAACTAATTCCGCCCACTATTCCAAAAACCGAGATTTTTTTTACTTGCTTTCCTTAAAACATAAAAATACAAAAAGAATCATCCCACACCCCTAGACCTAATTAGACTATTTTCAATCCTAACGAACACTATTCCCCGAGAGAACGATCAATCCCCCGGTACTTGCCACTACATTATACTACATCGATAAGGTGCACTACCTGGTGGGGATTTCAAGCTTCCCAAGATCCCTTGAGAGGTAAAACCTTTTGGGTAGACCGCAATCCACGCATCAATTGATAACCATTTCAACTCTTAGTACATGAAACACGGTGAGTTGAAATACCATATGATTTTTAGTAAATCATCAGCTATCAACGGATTTGACTTGTCTTAACCAAAAGTCGTTTGCTTTTGGACTAGCCAATTCTTCACTATCACAGATATGGTGAGTTGATAACCATACAATTTTTGGCAAATTGTCAGCCATAAACGGATTTGAGAAATCTTTACCAAGAGCCGTTTGCTCTTGGATTAGCCAGTCCTTATGTGTATTAGACATGGTGGACAAAAAACCATTTGTTGTGTTAGTGCAAAGCACCTTCACCAGGTGTAACCCTTCTCAAACTCCATTTTTCCACTCCATTAGCTTTGAAAATTCTTTCAAACACCCCAAACAAGCTTCCTTTTGGGCTTGACTTTCAATTAAATGTAAGAGCTGATAGCATATTTCATCTTTTCTATCTCCTAACAGCTTCTTTTCAAGTAAAACCATACAAACTTTAGGTGGTAATGGATATTCTACCTCAATCAACAAATAAATGTGTGCAGTCTCTAAAGTTAAACAATGAACAACACAACTATGAAAATACCTCCATCTTATCACTTCTTTTTGGTAAGGCAGCTTCCAAATTTCATCACTTGGAGATAATGGATCAAACATGCTCTTTAGATCCCCCCATAGCACTCTCTCAAACTCCTCTTCAGGTCTCTTATCACCATGCTTCAGCATCATTAATCTGTACAGTTCCTTGAGATCATCGCTGGTGAGATCATCGCTGGTGAGATCATTTAGCAAACCTGGAAAGTTAAGATATACAATATCTGTG
The DNA here is from genome assembly GCA_014162995.1 of Artemisia annua. NCBI lineage: Eukaryota > Viridiplantae > Streptophyta > Magnoliopsida > Asterales > Asteraceae > Artemisia > Artemisia annua. The sequence goes on along the minus strand of LBNU01021476.1, from coordinate 23,226 downwards.
TTATCTTCCTTTATAATTTGATAAGCTGCTTTGTTCCCATGTTTAATGATCTGCCAGTTCACAATCTTAGCATTTTGGTACCGACCCCTCAGGAATTGAACCCATGGTGAAAGAATCAGAAGAGGGTTCATCCACCCTCTCATCCATGTACTCCTGTACATCAGAATTTGTTGGTGAAGATTTCTTCAATCCTTTTTGTGCTACTCTTTTTCTTCTATTCCATTTAAAAACTGGCTTCTTGACTTCTTTCTTTATTGGTTATTTTGTAGCAACATCTTCAACATCAATAACCTTTTGCTTCTTGGCCTCTTCTGATTGAAGTGTTTCACCAGACCTTTTAAACTTTGATGCTTTTAAACTTTGATGCTTCCAATTCTGAGTCCATTGGAACAAAATGTTGAACCTGTCTAACAAACTCTTCAAATTCTGCCTTCAATTGATCAGGTGTCAATCCCTTCAGTTGAATCATTTTCCAATTGTTTCCTTGACTCTTTACATAGTTCATCATATACTCTCTTTGCTCTCCTTTGGTCAGAGGCATAGTCCTTCTTTCTCTTTCCCTTTGTTCTCTTAGCAACCTTTTCTTCTAATTAACCAGCTCTACCATTTTCTGTGCATATTTTTCACTACCTATGTCAGCCAATATTTCTCTATTTGCTTCTAGCTTGGCTCTTACCAAATCCCAATCATCATCTATATAGAATTTGGTAGCTTGTTGCACTTCTGCCATCCTTTTCTTTTGTGCTTCAGATGGCTCAAACCCTTCTTGCATTCTTCTTGCAATTTCTTCATCCTTAGCCTTCTGTGCAACAATTTGTGCCTCTTTAGCTTCTTCCTCAGCTTGGATTCTAGCAATTTCAGCCAAGCTTTCTTGCTCTTCTTTGATTTGCCTTTTTGTTTTCACAACTTGAGGAGTTTCTTGAAGTACTTGCTTGCCTTCTCTTTGTCCAGGCTTACAAGAATCATCATCAGTAATAACTTTTACTCTAGAAGAACTACATCATCTGCACCAGACTTAACTTCCTCTGTTTCTAATCTCTTCCTAAAACCTGTCTTGACCTATTTCTTTTGAATTTTGGTCTTTTTGACTGAGGATTTTGGCAAGGATTTCAGCTGCTTTTAATCCTTGGGGGCTAATAGTTGTCTCTTAAGAAGATTTTCCTTGTGTGGGAGTTGTAAAAGCTGCTAATTCACTACCCTTTTTCAAATTCCTCCCCTGTTTGGAAGAATTTTCTACATCTTCAGCTTCTGAGTCAGCGAGAATCACCCCTTTCTCCTTAAAAACCCTTTCCAGCTTCTTAACCCTCTTAATTAGCTTCACAATCACTTCTCCCATGGTTTCTTTGGTTTGTATAAGATCCTTTCCCAAACCATCTATCCTTGTAAGCAATGTAGGATCCAGTTGAAGAAGATCATCCATAGTCATTGTTGTAGGCTCTTCCTCATGGGTGGGAGTTGGAACCTGGGTTTGTGGGATTGGAGATGTCTATTGAGGTGAAGGTGGGTGTGGTGCAGGTGAGCTGTGTTCCTGAGTAGGCTCCTCTGTATCATCTAATGGTTGGGATTGAGCCTTAGATGGAGCTTTAGATGGAGCTGATGTACCTGCATCATCATTAGTAGCAACAGGCAACATAGCAGCGAACAAAGGCTTATGTACCCCTCCCCCCTAAAACCCCTTTTCATGTTATTAAAGATCTTGTTCTTGAAGGGCACAACTAAATAAGGGTGTTTGCTTTCTGTTTAAATTTCTAAGATCATTTGTAGAAAGCGAGGGTACATCAAAAACTTTGATTTACTTTTCAAATTGCCCACCATGCCATCAAATATTAATTTTGAAAAGTTATAAATTCTGCCAATGGAAAGACAGACCAAAGCAGAAGCAATATTGCTACCAAATTGATCCCATCCGCCACTTTTAGAACTCATACATTGAAGCAAATGATGGACTAAAAACCTCCATTGAGGTGTAAAAGGAATTTTCCAAAAAGTAAATGTTCCATCAGTGGGATATCCTATATTATGCATACCCTCTAAAAATTATTTATTTGGCAACATTGAGATCCCTGAAGCATCAGCCAATTGAAGCTTGCTTCTAACTGAAGCCTCAGTGATAGAATACTTAAGAGTATCAATTGTTGCTCTTAACTCTAGAGTCCCATCAGCAAGAGTTATGGAAGTAGCAGTCTCCCAAAATTGTTTGACTAGGAATCATGGATAGTAGGATTATTGGTTAAAGCATACCTGATATATGAACCATTCAAGAAATCTACTATCTGAGCAAAACCTGTGCTTTCTACTGGTCTCTTCAAGAAACCCACTTGATTTTGCTTATCATTGTATTTCAATTGAGTCATGGTAACAAAAAGATGATTTGATAATACTGGTTGATTGCCAAATTAGGGTTTAGGTACTGGTAGTGAAAATAGAGTAATTTTAGCCGTAAAGAAAGATTTGTTACTTGAATTCTAAATGGAAGTAGATAATGGATAAATATGAAAAGGAAATCAAATATTATCCATATATACCTCTTAGCGCTGAAAAAAGAGTAACGGTACTATTGACACAGTAAAAATCATTAAGCTTATGACCAGACCTAACGGTAACAAAAATTTCACTACAAGACTTAAAATTGGTCAACCAGTATTAATGATGACTCACTAGAATTAACTTATTTTCCACCAATTACCAGACACTTACAAACCAATACCATTAGCAAAGCTTCCATTGTGCTTCAATCCATTCTTTTCCTTGAAAAGTTAGTCTAAAACCAAGAAAATAAAACCATATGTTGTTGAAACCAGAATTAATACAAACTAACTACCAGAATTAATTCTAGAACTACCAGATTTAACTCTAACTACCAGCATTGCACCTATAACCATAACTAATAGATTACAAATTATAAATTTAACCTCCCGTTAAATGTAGCTATGGGTTTATCATACCAATATTAACCACTAAGTAGTTAAATCTTGGTCCATCAAAAGCTTTTGTCAACAAGTCAGCTACATTAAAGTCTGTGTGAATCTTTTCCACCCTAATCAATTTCTTTTCAAAGCAATCTCTGAGAAAGTGATGCCTGATTTCTATGTGTTCAGTCTTAGAGTGGTACACTGGATTTTTCACTATGCAAATGGTGCTCTCATTGTTAATGTGGATATTGGTTTCATTAAGTTCAAACCATAATCCAACATTTGATTTTGAATCGAAAATACCTGTCCACAGCAATTTACAGTAGCTACATACTCAGCTTCAGTTGTCGAGGTAGCCACTACAGTTTGCTTCTTGCATTGCCAGGAAATCAACCTCCTGCCAAGAAATTGACAACCACCAGTTGTAGATTTCCTAGCAAGTCTTGCCTCAGCATAGTCACTATCTGAATAAGCTTCCAAGTCAAAGGATGACTCTTTAGGATACCATAAGCCTAAATTGGGTTTGCCCTTAAGGTATCTAAAGATCCTCTTCACATCATGAAGTCTTGGGAGTTACCTGAAAACAAGAACAAGTACATACTACAAACATAATATCAGGCCTAGAGGCTGTTAGATACATAAGAGAACCTATCATGGATCTGTATAAATGCACATCCACATCATCAGCATCTTCATCTTTTGTCAATGGCACCTTGTTCTCCATTGGAGTGACTGCTGTCTTCATACTTGCAAGGTCAAACTTTTTCAGCATCTCAGCAACGTACTTGTCATGAGAAATGAAAAGTCCATCTGACTTTTGTTTCACTTATAGTCCATGAAAGAATGTGATCTCACCCATTGGCCTCTTTCTCTTGTACTTGAGGCTTTGTAACAGTTTCCTTCTTCTTAGAAGCTGTTGAAGGTTTCTATGTTCGATCTTTAGCTACATGATGCATGACTGTTCTAGGCACAACAATGAGCTCCTCAGTCTCCTGTTCTTCCTCATTAGCATTGGTAGTATGTGGAGTACCTGCATTGTTAGTTACTTCTATGGAGCCTGCATTGGGCTTAGCTTGATTCTCCAAAGACACAGGAATATAATTCATAGAGTCAGTGGGATAATCAATATCAAACATCCATCTATAACCTACTCCTTTCACATTAGGTTTTTCCTCAAGAAAGTCAACATGGAGATTTTCTACTACCTTTTTTGTCACTAAATTGTATACCCTATAGGCTTTACTATTTAGTGAGTATCCTACCAAGAAACCTTCATCAGATTTGCCATCAAACTTGCCAAGCACACTAAGAGTATCTAGAATGGTAACATGGCACCCAAATGGTCTTATGTAGCTAATAATTGGTTTGTGGCCAAATAAAAGCTCATATGGAGACTAGTGTTGAGGTATAGTCACCCTTACCCTATTAAAGATGTAGCAAACAGTATTAACTGCTTCAGCCCAAAAAGTGGTTGGTAAAAGTAAATCTATTATCATGGTCATAGCTGCCTCAATTAGGGTCCTGTTCATTCTCTCAACTACTCCATTTTGTTGTGGAGTTCTAGCATTACTATACTCTTGTTTTATTCCCTTGTTTCATTCCCTTGTTTCCACAAAATTCAAGCATACTTTTATTCTTAAATTCAGTGCCATTATTTGATTTAATAATCTTAACCTTATGATTAAGCTGGTTTTCTATCTGCCTAATGAATGTTTGAAGGATGCCAGTGGTTTCATCCTTGGTAGACAAGAAAAATACCCAACAAAATCAAGTACAATCATCAGTAATGACAAGACAATTACTAGCATGATTAATGCTTTTAACAGAAGTAGGCCCAAAGAGATCCATATGTAATGTGTGTAAAGGCTTACTGATGGATCTTTCTAATTTGGCCTTGCAAGAGGCCATATGTTGCTTACCCTTATGACAATCTAAACAAGTATGGTCATTTTTTAAAACCTTGGAAGGTAGACCTCTAACAAGGTTTCCCTTCATAATTTTGTTTAGATTCTTCGAATTTATATGACCTAACCTTCTGTGCCACAATTTAGATTCATCAAGTGTGTCTTTTGCAATCAAACAGGCAAAACCTTTTGCAGGTGCAGGTTTCTTCATATCAAAATAGTACATATTGTGTTGTCTAGGGACCTTTAGAAGTATCTGATTTTCATTAGGCATCTTAAAGTCAGAAGTCACCACAAGACATTCAGTCTCAATAAAAAGAACCTTGTGCTGCTTATCACGTATTTGAGATATGGAGAAAAGGTTAAAATGCCCTAGTTCTTTTACAAAAGACACATTATCAAATTCTAAATTGCCCACTCTAATTCTACCTTTGCAAGTGATGTAGCCTTTGCTACCTCCAAAAGTAGCAAATCCTCATTTGAATTCTTCAAAATCATCCAGGTGATCTTTTTTACCAGAGATGTGCCCTGAGCATCCACTATCAAATATTCCTCTATCTTTCATGCTTTTGATTGGATGATCCTGCACATAAACATAAGAGATTGGTTTCTCTTAAGGACCCAGGCCTATGCAAGCTTGGGTCTGCCTTGTGGATCACTATATTTGTATGTCTGATGAGACGAAAAATGTTACGTTTTTAGGGGTCGGTTTGAGTCCTAATTCGTATGTTTTTGGTTTGGATTTCACCCAAAGTCGTTTCTTTTCTCATTTTAGGTACTTTTGAAGTGAAAATCACAAAAGAAGCATTTTCGGGCGTTTTCGGAGTGAAAAAGTGCGGAAAACAACAAAAACTCAAAAGACCTTAAAGATCACAGAAGGTAACGCCGTCACACTCTACAAGGTGACGCCGTCAGGAACAAGTGAAGTCCAGAAGTGGAAAAAAGACTCGTGACGGGCCAGAGAGTTCGTAGTGCAATTTGGTGACGCCGTCCACCAAGGCCGTCAGATCTGGAACCAGCAATTATGACCACGTCAAGGAAGGCCGTCAGGAAACCCTAATCGCCGAGCTGACGACGTCACCTATTGGGCTGACGTCGTCAGCCCGCATTTTCTATATATATAGAACGATTTTTCTTTATTTGAAAAAACCTTGTGGAACTTTAGTCTAATTTTGGAGTGGAGAACTCTAGGGTTAAACCCTAGAACGTGTATTACAGACCTTAGAGGGTATCCTAACCCCTCTAACTTGCATGTTTAATCCAAGATAAGTCTTTATTCATACAATATGTCTATGTGTTGTGTGATTTATGCTTGTGCTTGTCTTTCTTTCAACATGCTAGGCTAATTTACTTTGTGTTTGCTTAGATCTAATGAAACCTAACTATTGATTATCATGTGATGTGTATGTTGTGATTGTGTTTGGGTGAATGTTTCATCTACGTTAGACTAGAGAAAACTGGCTAATCTCCTATACGGTAACAAGCTTGAACGTCTTTAGAAACGTGAATCGTATGTGCGTTATCGATTTTAAGGTAGTATTTCATGCATAGGTTGCTATCGGTGAGCTCATGATAGGATGCTTGACGTATCGTCATAGAGTGAGGTAGGAACTTATAGAGTTAGGGAATTGAACGCACTCCCTACGACTTGTTAGGAATACACCCGTCATCCACGCAAACTCAACATACTAATTACATGGTAAAAGATAGTTAGGGAGTAATGAAATCTAAGTAAACACTATTCTCCACCACTGATTTTCTCTAAAACAAAAAAATACAAAAATATAAGTAGCTTAGAAGTAGATAACTTGGGTTAGTTGACTAGCAACTAATTCCGCCCTATCCTCCAAAACCAGAGATTTTACTGCTTTCATAAAACGTAAAAATACAAAAAGAATCTTCCTCCACCCTTAGACCTAGATTAGAGTAGTCTTTAGCCTAACGAACACTATTCCCTACGAGAGAACGATCAAACCCCCGGTACTTGCCACTACACTATACTACATCGGTCAGGTACACTGCCTGGTGGGGATTGCAAGCTTCTCGAGATCCCTCGAGAGGTAAAACGTAGTGCGTGTTGCAATCCACGCGCATCAAGTTTTTGGCGCCGCTGCCGGGGAATAGTTATTGTTTAGGTTAATTTTTATTCTTAGATAGGTCTACTCACTAGACTCCTTTCTAGTGAGAATTTGTTTTATTTTTCTAAGATCTCTTTAGTCTATCTTTTTTCTTCGTGATTCTGTTCGTAACCATTACCATCCGACATCATGGAAGGTGGTAATCTTCTCGACCCAAACAACGAATACTTCAATAGGTGGCCCACTAGCGAAGAGAAGGAATACCATAAGGACTTGTTTGATAGCCCCGAGACACCATACTTCCTAGGTAATCCAATCATCAAAGCAGGTGACCCATCTAACCTCAACATACCATGCAACATAGGGCATCTTCATGCATGGAAAGCTTACATAGACCTTAAGTCCCCCATCAACATCATGAGTAGAGCCTACTACAACTTGATAAAAAGAGACCCACTAGGATTTAGGATGTTGCCAAATACCCGATATAAAAGCAATTTTGTGGGTAGGGTCAAGGGACTTCATGTATTCGTAGGCAACTTCACCTATGTCACCGATTTTGTGATAGTTGAGGATATTCGACCGGTAATTGATGATTGCCTAACTCAAGTAGTGTTTGGGAGACCATTTGTTGAGGCCTCTAAGATGAGTTATGACCAATCCCTAGGGATAGTTAAATTCAAGGAAGGGACCGAGGAAATAGCTTACCAAATGCCATATAAGATAGAGCAATACCGGCTTTTATCGGACCTTGAGAAAGAACATAAGCAAGCGGTCTACTATAGGAATGAAGAGGATAAGCGTAGAGGAGTAGACTACGTCATGAGAAAAATAATAGGATTCTATAAAGAGTGTCTAGAGTTAGGTCCGGAGTACACAACCGGACAAGAAGTCACGTAACGAGGCAAGGCCTCGAGTCTAGCTACAAGACTCATTAATAAAGAAAAGCGCTTCTTGGGAGGCAACCCATGTTTTGTGTGTCTTTGTGTTTATTTGTTTCCGTATGTAAATTATATTTCTTGTTATTGATTCATGCTTCAAACTAAATTGTGAAAATGCTTTATTTTGTTTTTAACTTCGTCTTAATCACATATAAAGGTAATTCGCAAAAGCTAAGTGTAAGAGACATCCAAATCGGTTAATATAGAACGAATGAACATGAATCATAACAATGAAATTAGTTTACATATTCGTAATTGTTAGAGTCAAATGCTTGTATCGAGTCATAATGATTTTTTCTGCAGAATTCCCAGGAATTGAGACAAAGGTTTTCCAAGAAATTTTCCGGAAACTCAACTTAAACTTTCTGTCAGAACACTCTGACGGCGTCAGGAGTTAATACCTGACGACGTCAGGTGCAAAAATCTGGAATTTATTTGTTGATTAAAGTTTACTAACGGAACTTGTATGTTTGTTAAAATCTCTCTTATGAATTCCAGGAAATCTGTAGAAAAATCATTCCACAAGCATTATATCTTACTTGCTTTCTAGGTATACGTCTATATATATATGAATAATGCCGCCGATTTTACGCAAGGTTTCTTGTAGTGTTTCCATGCTAACAGGTTATTTAGGACAAGAAGATGATGCATATACTGGAAGGGAAGCTTTGATAGTTCGTCTTCTTGGAGGAGGATCTAACCGTGTTACTTCACTTGCATAAAGAACGAATCAGGGGAGTATCCGATTTCATTCTTTTAACCTTTTATCTTTTCCATTCCTTATTTTCGAACATTGGGGACAATGTTCAACTTAAGTGTAAGGGGGGTAAATAAGGGTAGATTAATGAAACCTCATCAATATTGCTTGATTTTTGCTTGTTTAAGAGTAGTGTGTAATAAAACCAAAAGAAACACTTGTTAGAGTAATTTTAGAGCAAATTTAAAATTTTTTACATTAATTAGGAGGGAAACTTTAGTCCTAATAAGCGTCTCATGGATAGGAGAATTTATGACTAGCACAAAAAACCGTACCACCAAAAATTTTCCACCCAAATATGTGAGGTTCACCCCTAGAATTGGTAGGAAGAGAAGCACTCAACTTTAGTGCCCATGTGTGTACCGGTAATACTTAGATTCTAGAACTTGCGTTAGTGACCATTCCGAGTCCACAAGTGAGACTACATTCGTGTAGATTAGGATTAACTACATGATAAGAGGCATTAGGATAACCCTTGTTTTAAACCTGTATTATAATTACATTGGCTACATTGGTCAAGTAATTCTCCCACACCTTTGCGATGTACCCATCTTTGGTACACGATACCCCTAGTACACCCCTCAGAGCCTATCCCTTTCGTTTCTAACTTTAAGCATCATACTTAAAGGAAGAATTTGTTTACAATCCACCCCAAATGTGCAACCAAATCGCCTTAGCCTACCTTGTATGCACTCACCTTTAGTGCATTATTGTTATTTGTTAAACCCTTGTCAATTATCTAATTAGTTACGTTGTTGCTAAGTCGAGTCATATCTTGTACATATTGTTTTGGGATGATTGGGACTCATGGGTAAAGTACTAGTGTTATGGAGTAATGGGGAAGAACATCATTTATTACCCCCATATGTGCTAAACGTTTTCAAAAGTACTCCAAGTGTTTTAATTATTTCAATTCGAGTCGTAGAATAGTAAATGTAAAGTATGTAAAAGTTCAAGTGTAAGGGGAAAGCTTAATCCCCATTGATGTATTATTTTGGATGGTAGGGTAAAAAGGTATTCAAAAAAAAAAATCGAAAAATCAAGAAAAATACAAAAAAATTAGAAAAAGAAAAAAAAAAAAAAAAACATACGGACTACCATCCACACCTATCTTTTATTTCTTAGTTTTGTTTTGTTTTGTTTTTGATAGTTTAAGATTGAGTCTAGTCTTGGCTTGGCAACGCCACTTGTATATGTAACTAAATAAGATGATTGACTAGCCACCAGTAAACTATCCCTTATCCAACCAAACCGTGTTTTTCCATATCCCTAAACCTCCCGTTATAACCCTTTTGTAAAGCCCTCTTTGATAGTTATCCTAGGTGCTTACGCCTTAGTGGAGAAGGTTTTGATCCTCTCTCAAGCCTATGGTAATCTATTTATTATGACAGGTAGTGAGTGATATTGTCCATTTCCTTTATATTATATCTACATATTATCAACCGAGAGATGTGAGTATCCAAACACTACATGAGAGGTGCTAGTATATTTTCTCCGTGCTTATTTTGAGTAAAGCGGAACGACTAAATCTTGTAATTACTTTTAAGTTCGCATTAAATGACCTCTAACTTGTTTTTCAATTGGGAATAAAAGCGCATTTGCTTGAGGACAAGCAAATCTCAAGTGTAAGGGTATTTGATGAGACGAAAAATGTTACGTTTTTAGGGGTCGGTTTGAGTCCTAATTCGTATGTTTTTGGTTTGGATTTCACCCAAAGTCGTTTCTTTTCTCATTTTAGGTACTTTTGAAGGGAAAATCACAAAAGAAGCATTTTCGGGCGTTTTCGGAGTGAAAAAGTGCGGAAAACAACAAAAACTCAAAAGACCTTGAAGATTACAGAAGGTGACGCCGTCACACTCTACAAGGTGACGCCGTCAGGAACAAGTGAAGTCCAGAATTGGAAAAATACTCGTGACGGGCCAGAGAGTTTGTAGTGCAAAATGGTGACGCCGTCAACCAAGGCCGTCAGATCTGGAACCAGCAATTATGACCACGTCAATCAAGGCCGTCAGGAAACCCTAATCGCCGAGCTGACGACGTCACCTATTGGGCTGACGCCGTCAGCCCGCGTTTTCTATATATATAGAACGATTTTTCTTTATTTTATATAACCTAGTGGAACTTTAGACGAATTTTGGAGTGGAGAACTTTAGGGTTAAACCCTAGTACGTGTATTACAGACCTTAGAGGGTATCCTAACCCCTCTAACTTGCATGTTTAATCCAAGATAAGTCTTTATTCATACAATATGTCTATGTGTTGTGTGATTTATGCTTGTGCTTGTCTTTCTTTCAACATGCTAGGCTAATTTACTTTGTGTTTGCTTAGATCTAATGAAACCTAACTATTGATTATCATGTGATGTGTATGTTGTGATTGTATTTGGGTGAATGTTTCATCTACGTTAGACTAGAGAAAACTGGCTAATCTCCTATACGGTAACAAGCTTGAACGTCTTTAGAAACGTGAATCGTATGTGCGTTATCGATTTTAAGGTAGTATTTCATGCATAGGTTGCTATCGGTGAGCTCATGATAGGATGCTTGACGTATCGTCATAGAGTGAGGTAGGAACTTATAGAGTTAGGGAATTGAACGCACTCCCTACGACTTGTTAGGAATACACCCGTCATCCACGCAAACTCAACATACTAATTACATGGTAAAAGATAGTTAGGGAGTAATGAAATCTAAGTAAACACTATTCTCCACCACTGATTTTCTCAAAACCAAAAAAATACAAAAATATAAGTAGCTTAGAAGTAGATAACTTGGGTTAGTTGACTAGCAACTAATTCCGCCCTATCCTCCAAAACCAGAGATTTTACTGCTTTCATAAAATATAAAAATACAAAAAGAATCTTCCTCCACCCTTAGACCTAGATTAGAGTAGCCTTTAGCCTAACGAACACTATTCCCTGCGAGAGAACGATCAATCCCCCGGTACTTGCCACTACACTATACTACATCGGTCAGGTACACTGCCTGGTGGGGATTGCAAGCTTCTCGAGATCCCTCGAGAGGTAAAACGTAGTGCGTGTTGCAATCCACGCGCATCAATGTCTTATAAGAACATGATCCACTATTGCTTTGAGATTTATATGTAAGTTCATTATTAAAAGGATCCCAATTCCAACATGCTGAGGCCTTAATAGTAGTTCCCCCATTTCCCTGTATAGCATAAGATTTTGACATTTTTGCTGTGTTTTTAACAATGGGTCTTTTCACAGGTGAGTTTGGTGTAATAAAAGCATTTTTATGACATAATTTATTCACCTGTGGCCTTTTATATGAAGTACTGGTAGATACTGATTGCTTGGGTCTAACACAATTAACATTAACATAACCAGTATTAAATTTAGGCTGAACAGAATTAACATTTTGCCTACCAGAATTAATATTTGTTATCACCAAGAAACACGTTCCGGAGGTCGAGGTTGATCGAAATACACCATTATTCTAGAGAGAGAAAGTAGAGAGAGAAAGGTGGAGAATACTATGTGTTATCACCAAGAAACACGTTCCGGAGGTCGAGGTTGATCGAAATACACCATTATTCTAGAGAGAGAAAGTAGAGAGAGAAAGGTGGAGAATACTATGTGTTTATTAGATTGATAAATGAAATGAAGCTTACACAATTTCCCACACCCCTCATGGAGAGTCATGAAGGGTATTTATAGGCTCATTACAATATGTCTACCCTAGTTGTACAATAGTAGTCCCTGAGGATACTACTTGTTACTAATCTAGTCCAATTCCCTTTTGTGATGTTATCTTTATAAAAGAGCAAGGCTAACAATCTCCCTCCAAGATATCGTCTCAAGTGAATGGTTACAATGAGACCTATAAACAACTTAAATTACAACAATAGTAAACTATGTTGGTGTTGTTGAAGCGCAGAGTCTCTGTAGTCTAGATACTGAGGCAGACTTGAAGTTCTTCTCTTCCGACGATCTCGGCATTTGATCTTTGGCACTGACGGCACTGACTTACAAATCTCTGAACTTCAACTATAATAGTCTAGTTAGGTTATTACTCCCCCTAACTAGTGAGCCTTTTTCTTACTTCTGCTCCCTCCTGAACTAACATCCCTTCTTCTATCACGCAGCGGATAAAGTAGACTCTAAACTTTTGCACAATGGTTGTCGTTCGGGGAGCATCATAACAACATAACTCACATAGTATTGCATCGAAGTTGGTAATAAGCCCCGATGTACACATACTTGGTACCTCATGGTACTTCTTCGGTATTAAGCACAGTTCCCACAATCAACCAACTTACTGAAGACAAAACACTACTTCTTTCGGCATGTTCTTCTCCCTCCTGATGGTTGCGTGTTATCGGAATCATCATAATCTTGTGTACACACCGTAGATTACCTTTACTTTACCCTTCTGATGCAATATATAAGCCATGACAGCATAATTCTGTGAGAATATGTCGATAAGATATGACTCTCTTTTTCTACAATCTCATCTCTTCCCTTCAACATACAAGTGACCTCTTCAAATTCCAACCAGCTAGTAAATGACCACTGACTAGAGAAACAACCCAATATAATCAATCTGAAAATGAAGTAAACATCCCTTAGATATGTGACTTAATCTTGTACGATGGTGTGACTAAGAACCTATACTGAGCACTACAACGTAACTCCTTAAAGCATAGGTAGAGCCATATACCCAAACCAACAAACAGTGTAACAACTTCGTGTGACACTGAGTACTACAATGTAACTCCTTAAAGTGATAGCTATAACCCGTGAGTATTACAATGTAACTCCTTACATCAGGTATAACTAGATAAACCAAGTCTTAATCACTATCATTACCAGTGAATGCACAAACAAGTATCTTCGAAAGTCATGCATCCATCCACTCCTAGAGTTTGAGATAAATAAGTACACATGCCCTTGAAATGAACTTTAAACCCAGATAAGTGATAAAGAGTTATCCCCATAGTCACAAACATCAGATACTAGCCGTTGTCATTTGAGTGTGAATCTTGATCAGGATCTTTTAAGCTATACGTGGTGTGTTTTGAAGTGGGATATATTGGTATTAAGATAATGAAACTATGAAATGAATCATGTTCTATAAGATGTAGACCAATAATATCAGATGTGTGTTTTGGTGTGATGGTAAGTTTGTGATATGCCCTAATTCTTTAGATACCCCCTGTTCCGCGGATCGAACTCCGTGGTGAGTTCGATGGGCGGTTCAGGGGGCAGCGCACCCCCGAAAGAATTTTTCGGAAAATTAGGGTTCGAAAACTAGGGTTTTGTATATTAGGTTTTCAACGAAACCTTGAGAAACTCTAGCGAATTTCATTCCTTAAAGCTCGGTAAAAAAAACCCTTGAATTTCTAAAACATCACTCCTTACTCGGAAAAATGACTATCTCGGAAAATTGTCTTACTCGATAAACTAGGTTACTCGATAAAGCTTGGTTACTCGATGAGTTTTGCTTACTCGATGAGGTTGCTTACTCGGTAATAGTTGCTCGATAAGTGTGTCGCAACTGCTTACTCGATAGGGTTGAGTTACTCGATAATGGTTTCTTACTCGGTAAGGTATGCTTACTCGATAAACAATACTCAACGAGGTATAGTTCCCCTTACTCGATGGAAGCAAGAAATTCCTTACTCGATAAATGATAAGGATTGTTAGCTTACTCGCTACCGGGCTAACTCGCCAAATAAGAAAACCTTACTCGATATTCCTTACTCGATACCTTGCTCGATATACCTTACTCGATATAGTTTCTAACTCGATACCCTTACTCGATAAAACATTTACCTAACTCGATACAGTAGTAGCTTACTCGATAAACCCAATCCTCACTCGATAAAACTAGCTTCCTTACTCGATAAACCCAATCCTTACTCGATAAAACCGTACTTTTCATAGAAAAAACACAAAAAAACACGATTTTTCACCACAAAACACCATGATCGCCCCTGGTTAGCTCTGATGCCACTTGTTATCACCAAGAAACACGTTCCGGAGGTCGAGGTTGATCGAAATACACCATTATTCTAGAGAGAGAAAGTAGAGAGAGAAAGGTGAAGAATACTATGTATTTATTAGATTGAAAAATGAAATGAAGCTTACACAATTTCCCACACCCCTCATGGAGAGTCATGAGGGGTATTTATAGGCTTATTACAATATGTCTATCCTAGTTGTACAATAGTAGTCCCTGAGGATACTACTTGTTACTAATCTAGTCCAATTCACTTTTGTGACGTTATCTTTATAAAAGAGCGAGGCTAACAATATTGGACCTAACAGAATTAATATTTGAACTACCAGCATTGATTAGTACTGGTCTAGGTACAAATTTATTAGCATGATTACCTCTGTTTGTATTTGTCCACACTGGTTTAGCCATCCCATTACCAGTATTAACAACCATTTGTTTCTTAAGCTCAGCCTCTCTAGCCATTCTTTTCTCATGAAAATCACAGTCTTTGATTAAATGACTAATGCTACCACAAACAAAACACCTTTTCTAGGTGAAAGAGTAACTTGCCCCTAATTCTCTTTCCATCATCTCATTCCAATTCTTTCTAGGTGTCTCTTGACTTTTAACTTGTTGCCTAGGAGTTTTTGTGTGAGACACAACTAGCTTCAACTGTTTTAGTTTTAGACATAAATGGCTTATTTACTACAACAGACTTTGGCTTAGACACCTCTTTAGGTATACTTACAGGTTCTGACTCAAAAACAACAAGTTGCTCACAGTTATTTCCAATGGCTCCTTCACTATCATTGGATTGACAAGTAGAATATTCACTAGATTTGTCATCTGAGACATTAGTTTTAGGCTTCTGGACTTTTTACCATACACATACAAAGATTCATCAAATTCCTTTTGTGGTGTAGGGGTATAGTCTCCATTTAAGGGATGTGGAACTCCTTTAAAGTTGTCAATTTTTGAAAATTTATTGTAAATTGGTTTTTCAATAAAATCTTCATCTTTACTAACAAATAAAGTACGTTCCATTTCTTCCTCATAGCCTAAAACCCCACTATCTGATGTTATTCAATACCCTAAGCCAACTTTACAATTTGAACTCATACATGAATCTACTAGTTTAAAAAGATTTTTAAAAGAATTTTTCCATGAGTCAACTATGTTTTGCAGTTGCTCTTTTTCTTTCAAAGCCTTCATTCCAATTCTCTTATACTTTCTAAGTTTCTCATCTTTCTCAAAAATTTTAATCTTGAAAGGTAAGTTTTTCATTGAAGGTTAATTGCTGCTTTTGAAGAGTGACAATTTGAACTTCTAATGTTTTAACAACATTATTATAAGCAAGAATCTGTGCTTCCTGATCACCTAACTGATGCACTTGCTCATCACATAGTGTTTTAAGCTTATTATATAAGTCAATGCAAGTCTTAGAACACAAGGATACCTCAGAGTTGAAGCTGATAGCCATATGAGCATGATTTGGTTCTTCGTCTTCTTTAGTGTGCTCTCCCCAATTGACAACACCATCATCTACAGTCAGCAATCCCATCTGATTCTTCTCTTGTTTTTCAGCTTCTTTATCTTGAAAGATTGAGTCTCTCCTCTTCTTTTTAGTGGTCACCTTTGATGTGCATTCCCTAGCAAAATGACCAGTGTTGTGGCACTTGAAACATTCAAGCTTCTTCTTATCAAAGCCAACATGTACCTTTCCATCAAATATTAAGGAGATCCAAGTCTTCTGATTGCTTTGTAAAGAGAGAATATATGACTTCACCAGCAAAACCAGCAGGAACTTCTCTATCTTTCACATTGGTTAAAGAAGAAGTACTGTAGCTACCAGATTTAACCTTGTTAGTAATGCTCTTGCTTTGAGAGACAAAACAACATTACGAGCACTTGAAGATGCTTTTGAAACACCCTTGATCTCCTTTTCAAAAACCCTAAGGTTATTGTACAAATCATCAATGGATAAGGTATCAACATCTGGTTTCATTCTCATGTTCATTGCTAGATTTGACCATTCTGTAGGCAAAGAGCTGAGAAACTTGTGATTAGCATCCTCAGTGGACACTCCAGCACCATGAGCTTCCAACTGTGAGAGGAGATGTTGGAATCTATCATAACCTTTTTCCAATACTTCAGAATTGGATACAGTAAATGCTTTGAATTGTTGTTTGAGAACTGCCTTTTGCATCTTCTTTGAATTTGCATTACCAGCAAACCTAGTTCTGATAGCTTCCCAAATTTCCTTATCATCATCCATTCCATGAAACCATCTGAGATGTTCCTTGGGTATAGCCATTAACAAGATAGTTCTTTCCTTCCTCTCCTTTTCCACATCATGAATCTCTACAGCAGAGACTGGCGGAAGTACTCTAACAACACCATCTTTTCCAACTAAAATCCTCTTCTTGGAATTCCCATTCTGAATTACCTTCCAAACATCATTACCAATGTACTCTAGGTAATGTTCCATCTCCATAGCCCATATGTCATACTCCCCCTTCTTCAGAATTGGGAGTTTAATGTTTGAGATGGCGGTTGTAGCAGGAATGATTTGTTGTTGTTGTTTTGGTTTGCTGGTGTCTGATACATCTTCATGATTTAAAAGTTCATCGTCACTAAGATCTTGTGAGAATGCATCATTAGCAGGGTGACACATTTTTTAAGATTGGTTAGTGANAAAAACTTTATTACTTTTTTTTATCAAATATCCATTCTTAGCTTGTGTTAAGTGTAGTTTATGACTAGCATAAACTTAAGACATGTTATCACACAAGCATAATCAACAACTCACAACACAAACAATCACATAATGCAAACATTAAAGTAAAGCAATAAGTAAAAGGAAAGTGCAAACTGAACACGAGGATTTATAGTGGTTCGGTCACGGATCTCCTCTCCACCCTACTCTACTCCTCGAGTACCCAACTCGAGAGTTACTTCACTAGATCAACAACCTCTCTTCTCGGCAGAGAAAACCTTTCAATCGTCGCTTACAATTTATCCGGCACAAAGCTAGATACCTAGTTCTTTTACAAGGTACAACCACTCCTATCGTCGCCTATACAATATTTCCGACACTAACCTAGACGTCGAGTTCTTTTCCAAGGGTACAACCACTCCCGCTATGTTTTGTGGCCCAACATAAAAACCTTGTTTTTTATGGCACAAACACATAAACCATCTAATCTATATTGTGATGATACAATGATGATCCATGACATAAAAGTCTAATGGATATGAATGACTAATCTACATGAACTTCTTGAATAAGAAGTCTTTAATCATTGAGGATGTCAAGAGCCCTTGAATCTTCATATGTTGGAATGCTTTAATGAATGATGACTTCAAGATCTTTTGACCTTCTTGGTGGATCATGAAGTATGATATGCTTACAACAATGAGAAATGTTAGAAGCATTATGATCATTATGGAAAGGGTGATTCATTGATTTTTCTACATGGTTTTCTACTTATCTATGTGTGTGTGGTTTTTCATCAAGTTAATGAGTAAACAATGAACTTCTATTTATAGGCAAGCCATGGGCTACTACATTCCAAATATCATGATGCAATACATGATGCTAATGACAAGACTAGACATGTTGACTTGAAAGTTAATGTTGACAAGACAAGACATATATATTTCTATTTCTATCTCTAGTCTAATCAAGGTCTTCTAAGTCAACTACAAGATCTATGACATATCTTAAAAGATCTATGAGAAAGATATAAACCAAATATCTTTCTATATTTATGTCTAGTCTAATCAAGATTTTTTACAATTTAGATGACACTATACATGAGGTAATAAAAGAGTGTTTTCCGTATTATGAAAAATACATTTAGACAAATGTATATACTAACTTAAAAAGGTAAGTTACTTGTATATGAAAAATATATTAGCTAGCTATATAATATTTAGTAAGTTAAAAAAAATGCTTTATGTACTTATGTTGTTATAAGACACATTTTTATATATTGTAAACTTACTAATATTATCTAGACACCTAATGTGGCACTTATTCTATTTAACACCTAAAGTGTAGTTTGGCACCGAAAATACTTAAAGACCCTAAAAGTATTTTAGTCATTCTAAATGGTTGGTCAAGGGGTTTGATCATAATGCTACATAACAAACATGTACGAACCTGTGTTGTAGCATACGATGACTCGAGATGTTGAGAGGTGTTGAATGTATGTTGAGACAAACTAAGATTACAAGTAACTTGTACATTTTACGTTATGTATATAACACCCCCATTTTAGGATCGCAACGGAAAGGGACATGGGGTGCTATACATTAGTCACATTGTACAAATATAGTAAACAACTTCAAAACAAAGTCGTTTTTAAACTTTCAGATTCGATAAATTACCAGAGTTAACAAAGGTCCCAAAAGGTTTTTCAACATAATCCGAAGTTACATAAGTTTAAAAGTTTGAAACATTATCGAATGAGAATTTTATTAAACATGAGCCATCAAGTAGATATCCATTTCTTTGCGCCGCCCATCCAAGCTTAAGCCACTTACGGACCTGAGAAAATACATGCTAAAAAGTCAACATAAAGTTGAGTGAATTCATAGAGTTTAATAAGTAATCAGTTGAATACAAGATAATTCCGTTTAAAATACGATGGGCTACGTTGTTATACGCCCATAATTAAGTTGACATGTAACAAATACAAGTCGGGAAATAAGATTTATAACATTGAGATTATGAAACCGAACCTTAACATAGATATTGTGCCCCGAGAAGGTAAAAATTGCCATTTACCTCATTTCTCAATATTATATGTTCGTAACCCGAACAGGCTTGTTAAGCCAAATATGCATATTTATAATACTAGCGTTTACTACTCAAGTAATTAACGGTTCATGATAGGGACTTAATTGGCAAGAATACTCAATGTCAGATGTCTATAAATCATGTAATCGGGTCAAGCATACCAAAAATTACTTGTATTCAGTTTGTAAAACTAGCATGTATCCCCCTCGCGAGGTTTATAAAACAATTGAAATAAGTAAAGGCGAGGCTATGAACTCACCCGGATAAGGGAAATAGCACGAATCAAGCAAGTGAAGAAACTAGCCGCGAAACCTCTACGAAGAACCTAAATAGACATATGCTTGTCTTAGGTTTTTAAAAAATTATTATTGATGTATTTTTGTTGTATATAAATTATGATCTTACTTAGGCTTGGTACAATATTCCTATACTTGTTTATATGTCCACATGTAGTAGTAGTTATAGGTCCAATATTACAAGTTATAAAACATTTTATACGTTTTTATACTTAGTGCTGATGAAAATTTTATTAACTTGTACATGTTTACAATTTCGCCATTTGCAAACCGTAAGTCCAAAAATTAAGTTCCTTATATCCCCGGAAAGGTATTAATCTGTACTAACAAGTTTTGTGTGTCCCACTAAGCTAAAAATTACACAACATCAGTAAAACTATCAATTTACCCAATATATTCAGTCCATCAGCTTTCAAAATTACAACAGTCCCACAAAAGTTGCGATAACTAGAGTTCTACAAGTCCAATTAATTCTCCATTTGCGGCCATGTTTAAGTTAAGATGTTACCTACATTTCATAAACTGGGCCAAGTAGTGAAAATAAACATATCACTGAGATTTTTACCATTTAAATCTGCAACTCAGAATCTGGCATGTTTCACGAAAAGATTTCTAGTTTAATCATCGGGTGTCGTCACGGGATTCACCACCCAGGAAAATGACCACAAGACATATACTACAACTACATATTTTTAGTTTAGGCCCAATGTTTACTGATTAGTGCAGTTAATTCCGTTTTTGCCCCTGATTCAGAATCACAGTTGCATGTCTAGTCCTTTAGTGTTTTTATGGTGTTCTAAGCTATGTACCAAGCCTAACCAAACATAATAACTTATATAATATTCAAATACATCAAGATATATAAATTTTACAGAAGTGCAAATAAAAATAAAATGAAAAGTGAGTGAAGAGTTTCCTTAGAAAAGTGATGAACAAGAAAATCAAGAACAATGGACCACAAAACCTATGATTTTACCAATAACCCTTGCACCATTTTCTTTCAATCTTTTACCCAACCTTTTCACCTTGATTTACCCTTGATAATACCTTAAAATATCAGACCTTGAACACCTTAAAACCCTTGAATAAAGTCTTGCTAAGAACTTCCAAGAAAACATAAGATTTGATGAGATTTATGTGTTGTTTGAGTGCAATAAATCAAGAACAAGACTAGGGCTTCAAGATCTTTAATCTATGAATAATAATTTAGTAAAATTTTGGATGACATGGGTGTTTTAGATCTGTTTTGGGTCGTTGGTAATGAAAGATGAGAGAAAAAGATGGTGGTTTTGCATGTACAAATGAAGAGAAGTAGTTTTATGGAAGTGGTTTTTATTTAGTGGATGATAGGTGTCAATATGTACATGTAAAGTGTGTTATAATAAGGCCACTTGGTCTTGTTGGTTGTTTGGAGCCAGCCATATCAAGAGGAGGTGAGGGTGAGTGGATGATTTGTGATTTAATTTGGTTATTAGTTGTGCTGTGTAGTGTATCTTGCTCCCGGTAATTAAAACGTGGAGTTTTTAAGACGCGTAACGTAATACCGGGTAGTAATAATTTTCAAAACTTTTGAAAATATTAAAATTTGATATCATAACCTATTTTTAGCAATTTAGATGAGTGGTGAGTTAATCGAAGGATTTAACATCGTTAAAACTGAAACCGTAAGTTGAAAACGCGTTTGGTGACACCGGTTCTTGATAAAAGTGACGTTAACTATAAAAATGAAACGACAAGTATAAAACTCACTTGGAAATATGGAAATAGGTTGAAATGCATAAAATATGTAAAGTTATCATAGTCTAAGGTTGGTTCACGTTGTTAAAACCATAAAACGTAAATTTAAATCGCGTAAAATGAAAAAGATGCAAGGTTTACGTAAAAATGGAAAAAGTGAATTATGACTTTTAAAAGAGGATTGTAAGGAATCGAAAATACATAAAAAGTGTAGAGTTGGCGTAGCCAAGTATTAGTTGAATTAACTTGAACGTGACACGACGTACGCGAATAACTTCTGACGAAGTTAATTATAAAAAAAAAGAATAGTTAAATAATAAAATATTATAATTAGTGACATGAAATTTACGAAATGTGACAATGTATCAAGTTATACATTTGTCATCAATCAAAACAAACGAGAATGTATAGACTAAATATACTAATATTTGCACTAACAATCTCCCCTTTTTTGATGATGACAAAATATGTAAACGTGATAGATAGTAAAATGTAAAAAATTACTTGTGTCCGTATTACTTACTTGTATCCGTAACACCTTCTACATTTCCTTCTCCGTTTACACTCTTATCCCCCTTTTGTCGAAACAAAAAAAGGGGTGTGTCCTTGGAGTTAACTTAATTTCTCCCCGAAATGGCGAGCTTGCATCATCCCTAGTGAAGTTAATTCTTCAACTCCAATTTCCTAAGGTTGTTAGCGGATCCATGGATCAAATTAAGTTCCTTAACCTACATCAAGGTTAGTGTTGTGCAACATAAAAATTATACGAAAAATGCATGATGAATGAAATGCATGTTGGACTATGTTGACTTATCTCCTTCTTTTTGTCGAAACACAAAAGTGTGTCGAAGAATGAGAATAAAGACGAATGCGTTCATGCTTCCCCTAGATTGTAGCTCCCCCTTGATCAATACTCCTCTTTGCTAGGGTCCCAACATATATGACACAAGAAATAAGAAAGCTACAAAAACAAAGGTTAGTGCATGATTAACTCCCCCTTGATCAATACTCCCCGTAGCTAGGGTACCAACATATATGATGCAAGGATAAGAAAGCTACAAAAACAAAGGTTAGTGTATGATCGACTCCCCTTTGATCAATATTCCCCGTTGCTAGGCAACGTATATGATGCAAGGATGAAGAATCCTACAAAATAAAGGTTAGTATAATTGAAGCTCCTAAAATAAGAAAGTAATATAAGCGAACTTCATTCTTAGATGAGTAGATAATATACAATCGAATGTATATGATGGTGAACCCACAATGAAAAGATTAGTGCAATATATTTAATCATAAAGAAAAATAAGGTGTATTCTTCTAATAAGAATTACAATAAAAACGCGAATATAATATGATCGAAACCTATAAAACAATGCATAGAAGGAAGACATGAGGTTGAAATGCTTAAAGAGGATAGTGCTAATGTTGGTGATTGTTTACTAGTAAGTGGTGCTAATGTAGGTGTTGGTTTACTAGAAGGATTCATGCGGTGATAAATCAGTAGATGACCCAAGGTTGATAAAAGTAGTTTTCGCTAATCAATGGTGGTGATGATTAGTGAAAGTGATGATGGAATGTGGTGGTGATGCGTGGACAACTATTTAAAGAATTAGAAACTCGTGTGTATAGCAAATGCTATAACGAAAGATAAACATAGAACATATCGACTCATGCAATCCTAAAATTCACAACTTGAGGGATAAACAACGAATATGACTTTATCATCTACCAAAGATGATGTATCTTGCCATAATGCATGCTTGAATGGAATTGAAAGTAAGTGATGACAATAAGCACCTAGGAACAAGAATTCACATGAAAAGAGTACTAAAAA